>JAGDQP010000698.1:0-41086 GCA_022664845.1 Lepisma saccharinum
GGAAAAGTGTGAAAATGTGGACAATGAAAATGATGACTTTGCCGTAAGCGTTGATACTAGTTTAAGTGAAGATGAAGATTGAATCATCGAATACTTTTTAGTGCAGTAAGTTGCAGATCATATCATAGTTATAATTAATAGATATTAATGATGGAAATGTAAACATTAAAAATTCAATTTGTTACCTGAAACTACAAGGAAAAAAATATTAAAATTTAAAGTAGTCATCAGTGTGAACGATTTACCTTCTTTTCACTCATAGCTAATTTTATTGTGCTAACCACAAATTTAATCGTTGGAACTTTAGGGTTCCATGGTACACAAGTTGGGAACGTCTGTCTTACAACAGTAAGTATTTCAAGTATATTATATATCCGAACAAAAACACCAGAGGTGCAAAAAGTGGAGCCAAGTTCTTTAGCCCTAAAAAGATTTGAAATGGGAGACGGATGAGCCAAGTTCCTTGGTGACAGCATGTAACAGGAACAAAGGAACTTGGCGCGAGGTGGCAAGGTTCATGATCCTCAAGCTATAAGGGTGGTAGGGATTCTAAAACCCACTACGTCCACCGCCCCCAACCCTAAGGCTTTTGCCAGGTCGCGCCAAGTTCTTTTGTTCCTGTTACATGCTGTCACCAAGGAGCTTGGCTCATCCGCCGCCCATTTCACACCTTTTTAGGGCTAAAGAACTTGGCTCCACTTTTTGCACCTCTGGTGTTTTTGTTCGGATTTCACAGCTTTTTGTACGTGTATAATATATATACTCGCTCGCTCGGCCTCGTTTAGGTCCTCGCCCCCCGTAGCTGGCTGCGTCCCCAACTTCGAGTTTCTGGGTACTTACGCCCCTTTATCTTAACCACTCTCCAGGACACTGTGCTTCCATGTTGCAGATTTTTTCCCATACCCACCTCCCGTGGGAATGAGATATTTATTGAAACATAGGGAAGCTTTGCCATATTTATTGTAACCTACTTGTGATGATACACCTTTATAGCAAATGTATTTCCTGCTGGCGGCCCTAAAATCCACCACCACAAACCCTAAGGTTCGAACACCATCTGGTCTTTTGCTCGGATTTCACAGCTTTTTATACGTGTATATATATAATGGGTTCGCCTTGCTGGGCGTGCTGCCCCAGAATTCCGTGTGCACCCCGACTTCAAATTTTTAGAGCTACGCCCCCTTTATTGTAATCAGACTTTCTAGGGGCAGAGAACCATGCTGTGCAGACCTTTTCTTATATCGCCTCGGAGGCTGCACGCTCATAGCGGTGGTTTGATCCATTTATTGAAACATTTTCGTGATGGTACACCTTCATACTAAATTCCGTTTCTCTAGCTTCAGTGGTTTGGAAAATTGTATTTGGGCGGCTATGTTGAATTAAAGAAAGTGATTTTTTTTTAAAAAAAAGTATTACATTGCCGTTACCTACTTGTTATGGTACACCATCATACCAAATTTCGTTTCTATAGCTCGAATGGTGTGGAAAAAGTTTTTGTGAGGCCATTTTGATGCAAGTTAACAACTTTTTCAAAAATGTAAATTATTCCTAAACTACTCTTGTTAATACACCTTTATGCCAAATTTCGTATCCCTAGTTCAAACGGTCTGGAAAACGAATTATGAAGTCATCCATTTTGGATTCAAAAAGACGTTTTGTGACACGCGGAACTCGGCTGCATGCACTGCCGTACGTGTTGATACTCCCCTCGATTCGCTAGCGTCGCTGCGCCAAGAATTCCACGGCAGGCCGCGCATCGAACTTGAGGAGTTTGGAGGAACTGTGTCCTTTTATCACAACCAGATTCTGCAGGGTGCTGCGCCCCATGATGCAGATATTCCCTCATACTCCAGAGCGCTGAGCCCGAATGGGGAAACTTCCACATTCTTCCTGTATAACATGCTGCTGGCAATGCTAACGTTTGTGACGAGTAAAACTTGGTGGGACACACAGGAGTATTGGAAGTTGGCGCGAGGAACTCGGCTCATCCATATTCCATTTCACCACTTTTTAAGGTTGAAGGAGTTGACTGGACATTTTGCACCCCTATTGCTTTTGCTCGTATTTCGCAGCTTTTTACACTTGTGTAATTTATATCCTCTCTTCGTCTCATTGGAGTGCTGCCCAAGAATTCCAAGATGGCCTCGCTGAGGCGCAACCCTTTATCGCAATCAGGCTCGCGCTGAGAACTGCACCCTAGTAGGGGAGACGAGCCGAATTTATTCTAACCTACTCGTGATACCAAATTTCGTTTCTCTAGCTTCTGTCGTTATAAAGTGGGGCTTAGGTGGGCATTTTGGAGAAAAGATGGACACATTTTTAACGTTTTCTTATATTTTCGTGACATACTCGTGATGATACACTGTCATACCAAATTTCATTTCTCTATCTCGAACGATGTGAAAAATGGTATTTCAGCTGCCATTTTGAATCAAAGATGGTGACTTTTTTTAAAACGTTGTTATGTTTTCTTAAATTACTCTTGATAATACATCATTATGCCAAATTTCGTATCTCTGGCTCAAGTAGTTGGAAAATGGGTTGATGACGCCCGCCATTTTGGATCCAAGATGGCGTCTTTAGAGATATTTTGTAATATTTTCATAATCTACTAATAATGTTGTACTGTCAAACTAAATTTCATTATTCTAGCTGCAGCCGTTTAGGCTGTGTATTCTTTACAATTTTGGGTTTGGTGGCCATTTTGAATCCGAATTGGCGACTTTTTCAAATTTTTAAAAAGTTTTCTTAATTTACTATCAATGATGTAGTTTCATACCAAATTTCACTGTTCTAGCTTTAGTCGTTTAGGCTGTGTATTCTTTGAAATTTTAGGTTTGGCTGCCATTTTGAATCCTTTTCAAAATGTCGGAATTTTTCCTTTATCTACTTATCATCCTCTACCTTCATACCAAATTTCATATTTCTAGTTTACTCCAAACACCCTAAACAATATGATGAGGGAGTCAGTGAGTGAGTGAGTGAGTGAGTGAGTGAGAGTCAGTTAGCCTAAAATGTGCAATTTCAGGGGTCCACAACTAGAACATAGTTTGAGATACGAATATGAAATTTTGTACATCTGCACATATTTACCATATCTCCTTAACGGCAAAAGCTCATATTCCTATCTTTAACATTTTTTTTTGTTACGGGCCCCCTAAATCGTCGATTTTGCCATAAACTCTTGTTCCTGTATAACATGCTTCTGGCAGTGCTGACGTTTTCTGACGTGAAGAACTTGGCTCATGCACTGCCGTGCATGTCGATAATTACCACAATACAATTACCTTGATCGAAACTCTAAACTTTTTTTTAAACAGCACAAACGACACATATTGCCATCAATTGGTCTTTTTCGGTAATTAGCTATCTATTACAGATGACCATTATACTTTTTTGTTGACAAAAGTTATCATAGAATGTAGAAATAACAAGGAGATTGAGTTTCCCGAGTTCATAGTCAAAATCGATTATTTAGTGTTTGGCTTAGGCACTATTGTTTTCGTTCTTTTATTTGTTATTTAAAGGTTTGAGAATTGGAAGTATGACACGATGTTGCTGTTTTAATATTTTTGTACTTGTTGAATCGATGCAAAGATTAACATAACTCGCTGGTATGTTTATGTGAGTCGAAAAACGTATATTTATGTTTTCCGTAACTCCATTTTTAATGTTTCCAATTTTACTTTAATTTAGAATGGTTCAATGCTTTCAGTACACCCAATCTTGCAATGCCATGTAACTTTGCAAGTTAAGCGATTCTACCATTTTTTTAGTTCCCCTCTCCGAAAATATTTTTATTGCAGAGAATGTTTTCATTTTTTTAAAAGGTAATGTTAAATATTTAGGAGATAACAGTATTTTGCAATTGTTTCCCTGCGAGAAGAAAATTGTTGTTGTGGTTTTTTGGCAGAAACTCTAAATATTCTTAAAAAACAGGAATCATTGTCAGATTCTAATTGGTATATTCAGTACTTAAAAATGAAATATGCAACATGTTTTTCTAAATCGAAACATCGAAAAATGATTAGATATTATAGTAGTTGGTATTAATTTTCTTTTTCCTTTTGTTGAGGGAATGCTTTTGACATGGTGTTTCTTTCTTCTTATATGTCTAAGTCTTTCTTCTTATATGTTTATGTAGATATGTTTGCGTTGAATTTAACTTTAGAAAAATATTGGCAGCATGTCGGAAAGCTAATGCCGAGAACCCGGGATCGAATACTGGTGTAGTTTATGTTTTTTATAAAGAAAACTATTTTTCTCATTTTCTATATATCGCCATATAAAATTTAATGAAATTAGTGATAAAGGGCATGTGGAGGTTAGGTAAGCTCAGGTACGGTGTTCTTTTTTATTGCACGTGTGATTTAACCGTGTTTTCTAATACTTTCGAAATATAGGACTTTCTATGTCGAGAAGCTAGTTACTTCAGGTGTCATTTTTAACCTATCCTAACCTATGGAGCTTTCAAAAATTAAACCAATGTTTAATCGTTTCCATCCTACTGCAAGAGTTGCTATGATTTTTTTTTAAAGTAGCAGAATTGTAACTAAGAAATTATCGTGTGGTAATTCGCAACTGCACCACCCTCAGCCCGTTTGAACGTGACTGTTCACGGGATATGTAGAAGTGATTGGAAAGATGGTAAAAAGGGAACATTATTGTGGTAAATAAGAGTGGAAGTTTATTTTAGGTCTGAGAATGAAAACTAGAATAATTTTTGAAAGCGAAGATAGGACTTGAGAAAATTGAATTGAACTGCGGAGAACAAACGAAAAAAGAGACAGGAAGTCACTTAACCCGTAATTGGAACAGACAAAAAAAATGATACTTGTGGAATACATGGGTAGTTTTGACCCTTCGATACATTTTCGGTATTCCAATGATTAAAAGACTTAATTTTACAACGTAAATATGCTCCATATTTGTATAAACTTTGTGGATACACCTACTATCCTGAATGCCAGGATATAATTTTAGAACAATCCGGACCATTTACTTAGTTTGTCGAAAGGTTTTTATTATTGAAATGTAAGACAAATTTTGACTTAATATATATAAATTCTTGGTAGTCGCAAGAGCTGGCCATACTATCAAGTATATACTGACCATACTTAAGTGTGCGTATCCCCTTTTATTTCTAGCAGTATAATTGTTATGGTTGCTTACTATATACGCACGCTTAAGTGATTGATTAATGTTCCAGAACATCAGTATTCAGACAGTCGTTATTGTAGCACAACTGAATTCTAGGCAATGTTCTGGAACGCCGAAATATTCCGGCTTCACATGCGTGGACGCATCTTCGGCAGCTTCATGTAGCTTCGTTGTTGTGCGATATTGTTTGTTCCGAACTTCTTCCTTGATGAATCCCCAGAGAGCATTGTCAAGATTTGCTAATCAGAACTTCTTGGCAAGACAAAGGGAACAGGTGAATTTGCAGCACCTCTTTCAACCCACCGATCTGGAAATGTCTTGCTCAGGTTATTACGCAATTGCACGACTAACTATTGATAGGAGGAGGGAACTCTGTCCTGTAGCAAAATAACAATATATTTGTGATACCCGCTTGTTGCAGTTGCGGTATCAACCATTGTTCAACCATGTCTTGATAACTCTGTCTAGTAACGGTCCCTTGGAAGAAGTGCAAGTTTATCTGAACGCTTTTGATGTGTTCTTGACTCGTCGCCAAGAAGTCCTGATTTATCAGCATCTGGTAATGATCTCTGAAGGTATCATCAAGGAAAATGCCTGAAACAAATGATTGCACACAACGACGGAGTTAGGAGCAGCTGTCGAAAATGCAATTACGCACGTGAATCCGCATTAACTCTACAATACATCTATCGAAACATGGCGCAGCATTCAGCTTTGCTACAACAACGACGGTCTGCATTCCGATGTTCTGGGACCTTAAACTGTCACGTAAGAGTACCATCCAAGGTTTACTAAGCACTAGATTTTCTCGCCAACACTTTTGGAATATGCCAAACAACTTCATGATATTTTAGCATAAAATGCGAAAGTAACTGTTACGATGTCCTGAAGGAGGATATCATGTGATTAATTGTTCCGTATAGAACATTTATTAGTACGATATAACTCTCCACGATCTACCTTTACAGGGAGACAACAGATGGTCACGAAGGCGTGGCTCTCACGCCGAATACTTTGACGACAATGTAGTAGTATGAATTAGTTAATCGCATATACGTGAACAGAGAATTAAGGTTATCTCCTGTGCGTGTCGGGTTATGCAACAACTACTGCTACTTCCTTCTTTTCGACAGATTTGTTCCCTCACGATTAGGTTCCAAGTATTTTGAAAATAATTGACTAAGCTCCTGGAACAGCTGAAGACACAACAATTCTACGAAATTGAAATAAGTCAATCTGAAGATGCTGACAGTGACATCTGAGTGGAAACATGCTTGTACCATCATCGGACGATCCGGGTTGATACTCCAGAAATGGTCACTCTGACTAGTAGTTTACTTTGGTCACATTAAGGAGTCGTAACATAATAATAATAATAAACTGGTGAGTAAGACACTACATAAAAATGTTGCTAAAGAATATTGCAAACTGCTAAAATTTAATAATAAATTTCCGCAAAATTGCTAACATTTTAAAATTTCTTGGCTAGAACCAACATGCTACGATAACAATTATACTGCTAAACATAAAGGTAAGTACACGCACTTCTCGGTCACCCTGTATTAAGCCCATAAAGTCATAGATATAGCAGTAAGTACATTTTATATCGTAGTGTGTTTATCACTATGGTGATCTGAACCGAAAATCGATAATTTATAAAAACAACCTAAAATCTCGGACTTTTCCCAACCCCAGACACAATATGAAATCTCTGATTCTACGGGATAAACTTGGACGTATGGGAACCCTATCATGACGTTTAACCCAATGGAAAGAAAACGTATACATTTCCCATTTATTCTAACCGACAAAAAATAATTCAACATGACCAGAAACATTTTCTTGCCTGGTTACCCCTTCTTTCGTCAATAATTAGTTTGTATTTCCCACATCCACAACATCCAAATTTTCAAACAAATGAACAGCAAAGTTATATGACTGCTAACAAAATAGGAACGAAATGTTACGATTCCGATTTTTTGCAAATTGAATCCCGCAATTACACACCATTTGCACAAAACATGCTTAACATCTTTCAAGCAATTGGATTGTATTTATTGACTCAACTTAGTTTAGCTGGACGTGGTGTAACTACCAAATTTAGTTACTGTTTCTGCAAACTTTTTCACAACGTTTCCGATCCTTCCACGATCATCCTTCCACGCTATAAAGTTGTCAATTATTCCAAGCTTCTGAAACTTAGTAAATTCTTCCAAGCTTGATGCGTCAAAAATAAACCTGAGAATGTACAATGTTATTGCTAATTTTGTTTTACAGTAATTGTTGGCTTTGCATGACCATAATTTAAACAATGTTTTTACTCAAATGATTGTCTTAGCAATACACAAAGCCGTTACTAAGAAATGTTTTTAATGTTGGTTCCGAACAGGAGTTCTGAATTGTCTACGAGAGTACTTTCTGGATTTCTTGATACAGTATTCTCTGATGTAGGTCACGAAAGGATCTATGAGGTATTTCTCATCGACAACTCAGCACTTTTCTCATCGACTGCAACTAACTAGGTCGATGATATTGCACTGGGGGTTAATAGCGGGAAGGGGGTCATCGTCTTGGAAGAAAACCCAGCTAAAAGTTGCTAATCACTTCTGTTGGTGCAATGTAGACTTAAGGCGGTAAGGGCGAACTCAACAATCACATCGTGAACCATAACTGTAAACAAAAAGTCCTGGTAAATCCAACTATACTGGCATTGATAAACTATATTGTTAATTTTTATAGTCATCGTAACCATAATATTGTGTTACAGTAATGATACTCTTGTGCTAAGTTGATTATATCTCGTATTGTTGTATGGTTGGGATTCCTAAACAGGTATAGTTAAAATCTATATTGTTGGGAAAATCATGTGTATGGTTGATTTTACCATATTCCTTCATGATCTACACGTTTGACAGTATATTTATTGTTGATCAAATCATAATGTATGGCTATTGGATGGGCATGCGCAGAAAAAGACAAAAAGTATTGTTAATATTACAATATTATATCTTGGACTCTGTGCTTGGAAGTCATATTATTTGTTCGAATCGAGAGAAATTAGAAACATGTAACGAAGCATTTGTTATGTCCTCATGTGAGATTATGACAAGTGTATTCATGTTATGATTACGCAGAATAAACGTATTGTACAACTTTACGTAATTTGAAGTAATTGTACAATGTGTAGTAATGTTGAGCTCATGTGATTAAACGGCGCTCAAGAGATCACGCTGTAATAGCTACCATTTCTAAACGCCAGGCAACAAGAATAGTGATAATTCTGGAATCTGAATTTGTAACCATTATTACTGCTATGATTTATTCGTATGGTATTATCCTTGAACTTAATGCAAGCTGTTTCAGTCATAAAGTATTTGCTAAAGTTCATATCCCCCAAGTGTATAATGTTATAGTTGTATACCAATAGTGAAATCAAACCTCGCCATGAAGAAATTTATCTTTTCTTCAAAGTTATGTTGACATAGATCCCACTCTGTCTGGAAGCCATTTAGCAATATATGTGATGCAAACGGCAATAAAATATCATCAATTTCTAACAATGTTTGTATAGTTAATGTATAACTATATAGTATGGTCAGACATGATTCCTCCATAGTTAAATCAGTTATACAGTATTGTATAATTAACTGTAATCCGACAAAATATCTGGTTAATTTAACTAGAAACAAGAATTTGACCATACAATATTGTTAACAGTATTGTAATTATGACAATACGCCTAACCAAATGTATTGTTATAATAACAATACACGATTAACAGTATTTTTATGGTATTTGCAACCCATAGTATTGCTGTCGCAAAATTAACTATGAAAAATCGCGTTATGGGGTTACTGTAACCATACTTCTTCTGCGTGATTCAACGAGAAGCTAATAGGATATTTTGGAAACACAAAAGTATTTATTAATTTATGTTGTTAAATGGACAATATGATAAGGCATCCTTCTAGGACCCCAAAATCCCGTAGGATGTCTTAAAAGTTATTAATACACGATAAGTAACCGTGTTTTGAAATTGATTCACTCAAAGTTTTTCAATACGCTTGTTGAAACTCATTGTCTAAATTCAACCAAATTAGTGATGATTTGGAGTTGAGTAATTTACTAGAGGATGCTGAGAGCCTCTTGTGTATCCGATCCGAATATTTATTGCGCTTATAGTCGAAATCAAGAAGGAACGAAGGAAGAATTGTCGTTTGCCACTTTGATGAGTATATAATACAGCTGTTTCTCTGCTAAATGCAGAAATTATTCAATTTATGCATCGTTTAGTTCGTGAATGTGTTGTGTTTTCTGTATGGGACCCTGAGCCAAAGTTGCCTAAAGGCTGTAAAATTAAATTCAAATTTCTATACGGGATGCAATACAGTTATTATTGTCATAAGACATGTAGTTATTATATGCATCGCTTCTTTCAGAAAAATGTCTCTTTAGTATTTTCCAATACGTGGGGGGTGGGGGGTGGAGGGGAGTGGTTACTATTAGACCCGAGTTCTATATATTGGAAATTTACATTTTTTTCGAACTGTGTATGAGTATGTTTTCTATCATTAGATTTATTAAACTTTAATTTATTGAGTAGCTCTATATTGACCGGGAGAATTTAGAAGAGTATCACTATTTATCCGACTTTGAATCTAGATTTCTTACAACTGTCCTGTTCTTCTATAGTGCTCTATACTTCTGTAAGTGTATGGTAGGTTCAAGAATTATTCCTTATTCAAGAAAACGAACTCCTCTTAATTCTATATGTGCACACCATTCCAAATCTTTAACACAATTCCTCCTCTGGAACTTCTTCACCTTCTTTTAAAAAAAAATCATTCAATAATGGAGGCAAGTCTATTTCTTATGAGTGTCATTATTATATTCCGTCCATTGCAGTGAAAGATCTGTCAACAGTTGCAGTTGATACCGGCACAGTCAATATTTATACACTTGCAAGTTTTAATTAATCATAACCGAGACAGGAATTAATGATATATTTTGATGATGTCATTCACACTTTAGCAACAAACTTAAATAATTTAATATATTTCCTTTAAACCATGAATCATATGCCAAAAAACTTTTACATCTGACAGTCGTATGATTTGGAAACGATCAAAACTTTCAAATAAAGAACATACAGAATTTAAATATGTAGCTTGTTTATTAAAGCTTGTATCCATTTCAGATTTTACTCTATTAAAAAAAAAACAATAAGAAGTGTTTCGAAACACTTCTTGTTCCAGATAATCTGTGTTTGTTACATCAGTCCAGCCTGTGATATTTTATTTTAAGATCACACATCTTGCCTTACTGCCCTTTTTATATCCTCAGGTATTGGTTTTAAATGAGAAGTACTTGAAATCAGCTGTGGTCACGATACTCTGACAGTTCGCCTTTTGCAGACATTTGCAGAGGTCCTATAGTGTTAGACAGAGATCCCAGCACCTTTACCATTAGCCAAAGTATTTAGGAAAGTCGATTTTTTCATTTCAAAAATCAATCCCTCATTCAATCTACACCATCCTCATGTAAATGTTCACAGGTAATTTTTATTGATAATTGTTTACAAAGTAAATGGTATTGTGGTTTCATCTAACATTTCTTGAACATCCTGAAGGACAATTTCTAGTTTTAGGAACTAATGGAAGAGATTATAGATGTCTTTTACGAGGGAAAATCCTTTCTCATAAGATGACTTTATGTATTTGTGCACATATAAAAGAAACTCGCAACGCACAGTACACAATGGATGTACGGAATAGTTCTTCGGCAGAAACCAAGAGATAGGCCTACAAGTGACAATGATGAATAAAATAACGTTAGGGGTAATATTGCATACATAACCGAAAATATATGAGACAGAAAATTGTCATACTTTCTACATGGACACATTGAAGTTCAAGATATCTTTGTAGAAACTATGAAAGTTTTCTCTCACATTAACTATGAGTTTTACATAAATTACCTCAAACCTTTTGGTTCGTGAATGACACTTGTATCCCTTTGCTTCTGGAGTCAATATATAAAACTTACTTGCTCTTCCCGTTATAATTCCATATAGTATGATGGGTTTTACTCCATACATCCAAAAGTCAGACTTCAACGTTGCTTTTGAAAACAAAATTGAAAGCTCATTATACACAAGATATGCACAAAAAGACTAGGAAACAAAAGTTCTGCTTATTATTTGTACACTATGTGTGTATTTCTACAAAAATTACAAGTATTATTATAGTCAGCAAATAACGACAAAATACTGCCACGTATCATGTAATTATATACCCTCTTCCCTTTCTCAAGTTGTTGTTCCCGATCACATGGAATTACACGTATACATTTGATATTAATAATTTAATGCCTCATCGGAATAATATGAATTAAAAAATAAACGAAACCAACGCTCACTTCACATTAATACAACTTGTTATCAAGTTTAGTTATTAATTCCATATCTCATTACTCAAGTATTTTCGTTTCCAAGGTAGTCTCCGCCCCAGGCTACTCGCATAAAGGCGAGTCTACCGTATTTTGCTGCTTCAATTTTAACTTCTCAGTGTATCATTGAGGTAATTAGACAAACTCCAGGAGGAAGTTATACACATGAAAAGAAGAAATATTATTCATCAAGAATTTTCCCAAATTTTTAGTTTTGGAACACGAAAATAAACAATGACTAGAAATTTGTCGGCTTAGCGAATCACAGTCACCCATAAATGTGTCACTATATACACTATATTAAGAAATATGATTGGTAGAAACATTTTCTATTCACTATTTGATACCTCCAACTGTGAGCTCAAAAGTTTATTTTCTCGAAGATTCAAATAAATTAAAAGTATGTGGTTATGTTATCAGTTTAAGTTAGTTTGAATACTCCAGAATATATGCTATAATTAGCACTAAGCATTGGCCTTTAATTTATTGGTTTCTTCAAGAAAATGAACATCTGGTGTCAGGGACACCTAGTGGAGAATTCTAAAGGTTTACGAAGTCAGGAAGGAAAGCGACGAATGTAGATTGTTTTTGTGATTTTTGTCTGTTGCAAGATTACGTTGGATAGGAATCCTTTTCTTAATATGCCTAACAGCAATAAAACATTATATTTTCCTATGACTGATAGATATATTTAAAATAATAATTTGTTTATAATTTTATGTGAATTCATTAGATCATGAAACAAAAACGAATTAAATACAATCATTAGTTTGGAAATATTTAAAAGTTTTAATATACGTCTCTTGAATCCCTCTTATAACAAAATTTTCAGCTTACTCACTTATGGCGTCACGAGCTATCTGCAGTATTACCAATCATCACAAGATGTCTCTGTCAGCAAATTTCGTTATTGCTACGCGTTTTGAATTTTATATCATTACAGGATAACAATGTTTCTGCATGAAATGTAGCATGTAACAGTACTTTAAGAAACAGGGCACGAATTAAAAAAGTGCTACAATTGTTAGTGTTATTGTATACTTTCTTCCATCTCTCATTATAAAGTTAAACATATCGGTAGTATTAAAGACACTTACAATATTAGTTTTAATGTAAAAAAAATATTATCACTGTCATGTGTTCTAATAATAGTACAGCAGTAACTGTTTCGAATTACTTGTTATTAGATAGTATCTGAAATACAAAGTATTGGCAACCCTATCGCCTCGTCCCATGTAAACACGAGAGGGCGTTGCTCTTCCTTACACTTGCAGTGGAAAGGTCGAGCTGTTCAGCCCATCGCTAGTGGAATGCATGCAGACAGACGAATACAAATATGTGAAGCAGTGTTGTGAAATTGAAGCGCCGGAAAACTATTTTTTGAAGTTGGAGCAGCGTGTATGGATTAAAATTGAGGTTGCCCGTGGAAGAAATGTGAGTGAATGTCCTTCGGGTATCTAAGAATCCTGTGACAATGATCCCATGCCGTATGATACGATGGCTCGTTGGGTAGCAGCGTTCCGACAAGTACTTGGGAGTGTGGAGGATTCGCCGCGTGCAGGAAATCTTGTTCCCAATGCCTTGTATGAAGAATTAATTCTGTTCCTGCTTTAGATTGATAGACCCTGGACATTGTTTAATGTGTTGCCCCACGTGCTTGGGTAAAGCAAATTTGCATCCAAGTGGATGCCACATCACCCTACAGAGGTTCAAAACTGGACAAGTGCTCTACAGACTCTTGTCATCATACACTCCACACGCGAGCTCCTGAGACTTTGATATCTTTCCCGAAATAAATTAACCATAAAAGACCTTGTACCAGACAAGTTGTTGGTATAAAATGGAGGGACGAGATGAAACTTTCAGCACTTGTACTTTGGTATGTATAGAACACGAAAATATGATAGGCATTCCAAAAATGTAGCTATCCACGATAGCGGCAGTTCAAAATGGCGGCCGACGCTATTTATAAAAAAACATATCTCGGCTCTGAGTTATCCGATTTCGATCATTCGTTTTTTATAGAAATATACTTTATTTGGCTACATTTTTATTAATGAGCAAACTTTAGTAAATCCAAAAATTTTCAGTTAAATGTAAACATTATTTCATATTAACCTAAAATATTTTTCTTATTTAATATTTTACATTTAAACGACTGGTTTTAGAGAAACCTTTCACAAAATATAGCTTCTAACTCAAGGCTTTATTTAACAAAAAGAAAAAGAGGTAACATTGCGGAGGCAGTAATGCGTGTATGGGCTACATGATGTAGTATAAAGTGGAAGAAGCATGAAACTTTCAGCTCTTGAACACTTGTCTACGAAGAGCACGAATATGGGTGATAGACATCACAAAACGGTAGTTATTCAAACTGGCGGCCATTCAAAATGGTGGCTATCGCCAATTTACAATGTTACATATATACCGCCATCGCATTACGAGATTTGGATGGTTCGTTGTTTTTTAAATGAAAGACCATTCCTTTGACTTCAATTTTAATTAAGAGCAATATATTCATAAATGTAACAGATTGTTAAATTTTAAAATGTGCTTTTCAACCTAAATTATTTTATTTATTATTTACTTAAGTATATTTAGTTCTAACACAGAACTCCACGGAATGTACGATTCACCAGATGTTGTAAAAAAATGAAATCGCGACGACTAAGGTGGGCAGGACATGTAGCTCGGATGGGGGGAAAAGGAAGATTATATTCTATGCTGGTTGTCAGGTCGGATGGAAGGAGGCCATTGGGAAGACCGATAAGTCGTTGGGAGCACAATATTAGAAGAGATCTTCGAGAAGTAGGCGTTCGTGATGAAAACTGGCTTGATAATGCCCAGGATAGAATCTAATGGAGAACGTCATTTTACTGCGGCGATGAACTTTCGAGTTCCATAAGCCATAGAGTTAGTGAGTTTCAAAGGGGGTGAAGTTGATAGTTACTAACTACCATCGTGCAAGGATACATTGGAACGCGCAAATTTCCAGATAAGGACTTAGATACGAAGACTTGGAAAATAATCCTAAGTATACCAGAGGATGAAGGACATGAATGGAGAAAGGACAGCGAAGGAAAGCTATCCATAAAATTGATCGCCGGAGGATCTGCAATAGAAACTGTTGTACTTGCCATCCTGCCTTGCACTTGTTACAGAAATATGCAGTAATTGCTCTGGTTCAGAATATCGGTTAGCGTATTATTGCTCTATTCTTCAAACAAAAGCAGTGTCTTTTGCAAAAACATTTATTTATCTATAAATTGTAGTTTTCTAACATAAATTTAAATAACAAATGTTATGCATATTTTTGTTCACCTTTTATAAAAAACAAAAATCGCCTGAACCTAAAATCTGCCGCAGTCAAATATTAAATAAAAATTATTTCGGTTAAAATTCACATTTTTAAATTTTAAGAGAAAAAAATATATTAGATTTATCAAAATATTGCTCATTGAAGTCAAAGAAATTATCTTTCATTTAAAAAGGAACCATCGAAATCGAATAGCTCAGAGTCGACATATGCGATGTTGATATACGTAACATTGCAAATTGCCGATAATCACAATTTTGAATAACTACCGTTTTGTGATGTCTATCACCCATATTCGTGCTCTTGATAGACAAGTGTTCAAGAGTTGAAAGTTTTATATTCCCTCCATTTAATACCAAAACATCATGTAGCTTCTATACGCATGTTACTTCGTATTGCAGAAATTTTCACATAATTGTTCATATCTTGGGTTATACTTGTCGGATTTCACAACTCTTTTTTTTTACATTAAAACCTGAGATAGAAGCTATATTTTATGTAAGAGCATAGGTGTCTTTAAAATCAATCGTTTCAAAGTAAAATATTAAATGGCCTCCATCTTGAATAGTTATATTTTTGGAATATCCATCACTCATTTTCGTGCTCTATACATGTCAGTGTACAAGTGCTGAAAGTGTAATTTGTTCCCCCCATTTTCTACCAAAACATCGACTTTGGCTTCTAGCACAAGGACTGTAAGAGAACAGCGCTTTCCCACTACAGACGAGTTCTTGCAAGCAATAAGGTGTGTTACTGTTCATCTGTGAAAATCAATAGAAACTGTACTGTTACTGGTATCCAGCAGTGTGGTGTCAGGTTATAAATATTGCTGGGTGATTTTAAACGTTCACAGAATGAGCGATAAATGGTTTGTAATATATATATATGTGTTTCCATTACTTTGTTTCCAACCCCCTACATTGGAGTATCAGAAACAAAATGCACTGATAATACTCAATAAGTATTGTTTGTTGAGGGAGAAGCTTTATTTTCTGCTATGATAATAAAAATTATGTAATGTTTCTCGAGTGAAATATCTAAAATGAACCTGTCATGACCCTAACGTAAATTAATTAATTAACACAGTCGCATGTAGTTTCGGAGAGGTATTATCAGACGAGACTATAAAGAGTAGCCAGCATGCAAAAATACATTTTCTTTAGTTATAAAGTCAGCCATTTCGCAGGAGCTTTTCAGCTGAAGATAAAATATCCATGAGTTACTATCAAAACCTCCTAAATCCAGTTTATGCTCCTTTTGTTTTTGGGCAGTATTAAAAATAATCTTCCAAGGACTGTCAAAACCTTCTAAGTCCTTGAATATTATAGTGACCTCTATTGATAAATATCAAAATCTCATAATTGATGTGAAATGTACTTACATTATACTGTTTCTTGTGCCTCCGGAAAAATATAGAAATGAAAATAATAGGTTTTGAGAGTAAGCTAATATTAACCAACTACAGTTACTACCGGAAAATAGAAATCCATTCCAATACACAAACAAATGTAACGTTTTTCTCAGGGGAGTATTCGAACTGGGTGACGTCAAAGTGCCCAAGCCAATCGCGTGTGTAATAAAAAAAAAAAACAGAACCTGACTTACATAACCTAACCTAATCTAACCTTACGGTCATTGTCAGAGCAGCGTAGGGACTCAAAGAGGTCAGACCTGTATCAAAGCACGTCACGGATTGTAGGCGAATGTTTAACAAACAAAGAATTTAATTAATTAAATAAAGTCCTGGGCGGTTTTTAGTATAAACAAAGATTAAAACTCCCTTTTAAGATAGTTAATTTATCACTTTCTAAATAATTCAGATACCTTTAAGGGATTTTTCTAAGCAAAACTTAAAGGTCCTTTTTAGAGACAGTACGTACTAAAGCCAATAGGGACCCTTCAATTAGAATTACTTAAAGTTACTAATTATCCCCGTAATACTCCTTATCCTCCCTTGCCAACTCCTGATTATCTACTGCAATATGCCGAGACAAAGGAGAAGTCAGTGTAAGGAAAAGCAGAAAAAAGATGCAAAAAAGAATGTGAGAAGAAATAATTCAGATACAAAAAGGAAAGACAAAGATAGTCCAAACAAGGAAGAAGATGAAAAACAAATGAAAATAAATTCTAAAGATGTTAATATTTCCAGACCTGAAGCTGTGTTTTGTCCGGGAGAAAAACAACGCGAACAAAAAGAGAGATAACCTGATGAAGGACAGGAAGAGCTCATATCAAACAAACAAGAAGGCAGTTCCACTTCTACCCACAAAAACTCCCCCTCTTTCCCTAATTCTCCTCTCACCACATTAAATGACTCAAACAACTCACCTTCTCCCAACATATAAAGCAACAATCCATCACAAAAAACAAAAAATCCTTACATTCCTACAAACCCATTCCGTTCATCCTTTCATAGGCAATTGACTAACCCGCATGACGATGATAGCTCAATTAAAGAAGTAAATTCTCAGAGAAATTCTATGGTAAACAGGAAGAAAAAGAAAGTTTGAAGAACGAAGTCATTATTAGGAACTATAAATCTGAACTCAAAAATCCGATTTCACTTCATAAATTGATTACAGATAAAGCTCCAAACATTAAACTAACCATTTTCCAATTTGAGAACTTTACAAGCTACAAAGTACATTTTCCAGACAATGAAAATTTAACGATATTCACAAAGCAACTTAAAGAAACAGATTTCGGACCAAAAGTGACTTGGACAGTTACCGAAAATAAATTAATGAATAAAGAAACCTTTAATACAAAAACTTCATTTTCATGTGTTGTGAGAGGTATCTCTACAAACACTAAGGCGGAAGACATCAAAGCTTATCTTCTGAAAGAAAAAATTCCAATCACAAATGCGATAAGAATTCGTAATAGTAAAGGCCCAGTTCCTTTAATTAGATTATTCACAAAAGATCCGACATTAGTCAGTAAACTCATAACCAATGGAATTACCATAGGGTTCACTCGTTACAATGTGGAAGAATCCTTTAATAATGCCAGACCTTATCCATGCACTATCTGTTATCAATATCACACCGGAGAGAAATGTAACAATCCTCCTACATGCTTTAAATGCGGTAAAAAAAATATTAGTAAAACATGCAATATCATTCCCAACAAAACATTTTGTGCCTCTTGCAGAAAGAATGGACATAGAACTGCGGTTTCCAATTGCCCATTGAGACCTTACAAAGGCAAACAGATAAATAAAAATAAAATCTTCAAAACTGAAATAAACAGCAACAAAAATAAGCCAATCCTGGATCTGAGCAACAAAGCGTACAGTAAACCTTCTAAACTTGAAAACAATTCCAACAATGAGCACACTGAGGCTATTTTGAACTGGGTTTCCACTGTACTCTCTATGATAACACCGATGGAAAACATGGATAGGCTTCAATCAACTCTAAATCAAACGGCAGAAGAATTCTTTCATCGTCATCTAAATATTGTCAAATCGATAGACGGTCATATTTTCATTGGAAATGAACCATTCAACAAGATGAAAAATAAAGAACACGCACATTTACGAACGTAAGGAATGTTAAGCCAAAATCCATTCAAAGAAGAACAAGGAATGAAATTAACTTTACGAGCGAAGTCCCATGGATGCACGAGATACAAGAGATAATATCTACAACATTCAGATAATCAGCGTCTGCTTTCACCAAACTTTAATCTAATTTTGATTCAAACCAAATATAATTCCTATTCCTAGATTTTTCCTTAAATCTCTTTATAATAATCGTCCCTCATTTCATTTTACAAATTTTAATTATTTAAATCAAATAAATAGATTCTTTCTAGATTAAATTTAAAGAAATCCTGTGCAAATCAACAGTAATACTTTCACTCATACGTTTCAACGACAAACATATACACATTTTATGTGCACCTATACATTAATTTTTAAATAGAAACCTTTCAAAAAAAATGGGAGCATAAAATTGCTGTGTTTTTGCTGGTTGTTTGTTTGGGCCTTGCGGGGGGGCTTGGGTCCTGCTGCAGAGTACGGTTCGTCTTATCTCAATCATCACCTTTATACTCAACCTAAATAAATAAATCAAAGGAGGAAAGTGGCCTAAATGGCCAGAAGTCCGGTCGGGGTGGCGCTGCGGGCCCTTGACAATTAATTATAACCTTAAATATAACCACGCCAGGGTTCGATCTCCGGGCCTCGGATCAGCTTTCCAATACGTTATCCTTTTTTTGTATTTTAATCTATTTATTTCCAGAACTAGTTACATTTCATTTACAAATTATTGTAACAGATAAACTGACCAACAGTAAACAATAATCAGTTGCATTCAAGGTCTTGAGATAGGTTAATTAATTGTTGCGTGAAAATGAGAGTAATATTTCTTTCTTTTGGATTCTGGTATATTTTGATATCTATATTCTAATGTCCTAACATGTAAAATCTCAATATCAATAAATGTGTCTCTTAACAATATTTTAATATGTTTGCTATCAACAACAATAAGAACTTTCGTTTTGATGGTGGATATTGTGGATAGCAAATTAAATTTGATTTAGTATTAAATACGAAATATTATGCAGAAATTGATAAAATTTCGAAAAAAGAAAGATTTTTCCAAATTAATTCTCAATTATTCAAAGGACATTTTTAGTCTATAGATGGCACAATATTTCTATATTGTCAGTAATAAAATTTATATAATTCAGTTGTATTGTATTATTCTATAGTATGAAGAGAATTCAGAACATATCCTATTTTCACAAAAACGTCGAATAAATGTGGATATAAATTTCTCCATGAGATAACGTTTAACGTTGTCGTCACTTCCATTACAAGCCGTAAGGGAAGGAAATATAATAAGCACACACAATCTCAAACGTTCGGTTTAAGCGAAGTGGAAATCCGTGTAACTAATTAAGCTTTAAACCAATTCCACCTTTGTGAAGTGGCAAAGTTAATATATTTATTTGTATTTTAATACACTAATTTCTCCAAATATCCTGTAAATTTTTCCCAGTTTAGACCAAAATGGATTGGATAGTGGAAATATCTCTAACAAATAATAAACTTTAATATATACATAAATATTGAGAAATTTAGCACGAGCTGTAAATGTAGGAAAATAATTATTATGATCTGTCATTTCGTTTGTCAATTTACATATTAATACGTTTTTATTATAGGAGACACATTCAGATATTGTTCTAAACCAATACACACCTAGTACTTTAATGTGGTCAGTAATTGAAAAAAATTCCACCATGAGAACTGGAAGTCTTATTATTCATGTCCAAAACATACATTTTTTAAAATTTATTTTAATACCATAAAAGACAGAAGTACTTTTTATTGCTTGATAAACATTTTTGGGTTCCTTAGGATTTTGGATTACGAAAGTTATATCGTCAATATAACTACATGCTTTTATTATCTTATTGTTTACATCATACCCCTTTAGATTATTTGCTAAAGGGGAAAGTACTAAATAGCAAACTAGCTTCTGGCGTTTCTTGACTAAAATCTCTCGCTGAATTTATTGTAGGTATTACTCTACGGTTAATTTTCAGACGCATTGTTCGAGAACCATAGATGTGTTGTATAAATGAACAGAACTTTATGGAAAACCTACACTTTAAAACAATCCATAACAAATTATGAGCCACAGAGTCAAACGTTCCTTTTAATTCAATACCTAAAATAGCTTATTTATAAGGTGGCTGAATTGATTTAAAATTTATCGGCTCGAATTTGAGTCAATAAAATTCCAAAGGTGGAGCTCTTGATACTCGTCTTTGTAAAGGAGTAAGTAAGTTATTTATATAAGGAGTATTTCTTATTTTAGGCACTTTAATAAAGACTTATTTTCAAAATTAAACGAAGCGTGTCCAACTGTTCATATATCTCTGATCTTAATTCTTAGGTATTAGAACAACAAGAGCCTCAAAAATAAAATTGGAATTGATTTTATAGTCCATAAATCATTTGAAACACAATGCCGGTAGTATCAAATTTTGAAAAGCAGAGTAAAATTGTTTATTCAATCATCAAATATTTTAGCGGAATTATGTTTGCATAATTTTTCTTTTCTTGAATTTACCTTAAAAATCAAATTATGTTAACTAGAGATTCAGGTTGAGAATATCAAGTTCTTCTTAGTTGCTTGCCTGGTAACAGCAAGGAGAGAAAAATAAAAAGAATACAATCGATTGATTGCAAACTGTGATGTTTTTCTTAGGTACAAAGGATATTCAAAGGATATTGATATACACTTGTGATTATTCGTCAAGGGGAGAATTGTCAACAGAAGCATTGATTACCTCGAGACAGGATAGCCCATTCAACGCATCAAGAATAATTGAGGTCGATTGATGGGTAGCAATTATCCCCCGACCAAGAAAAGTATCCTTCCAAAGCTTTCTTTCAAATTTCGTAATATGGTGTTGTGCGAACTAAGAAACGATACTACATGTCCATAGTCAGCCTAGAGTAATGATGTCAAATGTTTCCTGGGAGTGGTCCTAAGGCCCCCTATTAAAGTCCAGGTCCAGATCGGACCAGGCCCTCACAACGTCCCATACGTGTACTCCGTGTCGCACATCGTCGCCGTTTTGAACTTTGAAGTTTGAAGACTGAATCAGGTCAGTAGTTTGCTCTTTCAGCACGTTGATTTTTTTTCAGCACTTGGATTGGTATTCGCTAAACACCCTCTCGCATGAAAATGTCTTACTTCCATATTTTCATTTGTTTATACGGCTATCTTCATCGTTACGAAGTTAGTTTTTTGGACTTCGTGTTGTTTTTGAGGAACGTTAGACAAATGGAAACAAATGCTTTTTGTAAATACAGAAATCTGCATCTTTCTAAACTACCCTGATTCTTTTTACGATGTAACCATAAAATATTAACTAGCCTGTATTTGTTTAACTTTTGCTAATACTTGTTCTCCAGCCTGCAATTTATTTACATACTAATTCAGCAAACCACAATGGTAAAAGAAACATTCCCTAGATAATTTACTGTAAGCAAGAGCGTATTGATTTGTCGCACAGACTATTTGCTTTCTAGCAAATATACACAATTCAATTAAATTTTTCATTATTGCTTTTCGGTATAAAACATGTTGGCAGTTTACTTTCATTATTTTTTATAATCCTTTTGAGTCAAAAAGTATTATTGAGTCGCCACACATAGCTAGACCTATAGTGCTTTAAAAAAGGGGAGAGAAATGTAAGCAATCAAATATAAAGTATCAGTAAATCATGGTTTTGTAATAGTTACATCATTTAAGTAACAAGTTACTAATTGCTGAATAAAAATGGCATGGATTCTACAAGCACAATGTGATGTATAGAACGTTTATCCTAAATACTTTGTTTTTTATACTTCCATATGTCTATAAAATCAAAATATTTAATAAGCCATTCAAATTTGTACTATAATTTACACCAGGATAGCAATTATGTAAAAATACATGACCTGAGAATTGTCATCTGTTACATCACATATTGCGTCTGTAAAACTTTCACATTCCTGGGGTTTGTCGATTAAGAAACATTTGTACTCATAGTTATTTCTGCATATAATAACGTAGTGCTGGAATCTCGCTTCCCCGTATCTATGGTACTTTCTGTGGTAAATATATGTTCAGTTATGCTCACACGTTGACACGGGGGAAATTATGAAGGAAATAGTTCGATTGGAGTAATTCCAATGTTATTTATGCTCCACAGGTGCTTTCACTGACTGTTTCTTTGCTACTTTAATGGACGACTTGCAGTCAGATGTGTCGACTGTGGACAAACAAAACATTGTTTTACTTGCGGAAGATAACTTGCCAGAACTCGAAATCCACAAATATTATTAATAGGGAATATAGACTGTTTTAGCAGCTTCATAAGAACAAAACGTCTTTCAATATAAATCTGGAGGCATTTTATATTTGCCCTGTGTTACGTTTATGACATCTTCATAACATTCATAATATTTACATTGTTTACTTATTATAGATGGTATTACGGCTAATAAGATCGTACTGGTATCTTCATGTACTAAAAAGACAGACAACATAAACCTGTCCATCTTCGCTATATTCAACGTGACCATTACAGCCATTTACTAGTTTCTCGGGTAGTAACTTTGAAATCACTTCAACAAATATTTTTTTTTGTATAAACGTCCATTTCAATAACAACTAATTAATTATCGATATCTAAAGAAAATACTTGGCCATTTAACCAAGCCAGTAACACTCAGCACGGAGCTAGGTCTCCTTGATACACCAAAGCTAGGTTTCTCCTTATAATACAAAATAACACCAAACCTAGACAAAAAGCAGCAAACATAGATCGAAATAATACTGCAGCAGGAAGGTTCTTGTTATGTTTACCCTTACTTTACAAAGAGAACATTTTTAGTTCACTACAACTATTTCATCAGCTGATTTAATCTATATGTTAAAAAGAACCATTTAACAATCTGTAAAATCCACTCTACGTATTTCAATTGCAGTAATATAACAGTAGAACTGTTTATTGATAAAAGAAAATATTTTTTGTGTGAGGATTAGCAGTACGTAGTTCATTTATAATAACAATAATAATAATAATATACAACCTTATTCATTTTTAGAAAAAAAATAATGTCCTCTCTTTTTTTTCTATTTCGTTTTCACTTAATTGGCTCGTATTTTTGAAATAGTACCTCTGCTACCGGAGCATCTTTCGACACCTTAGTTTTCAAGGCAATTTCGGTATTTCACAAGGCACAAGTTTGTTAGTATCTGGCAACAATAACTTTTAAATAGAAATTTAAGTATGGTGGACAAATTGCGAATCAGTGACTCGTTCCCATCACTTTACAAGAACGTAATTTTGAAACCTGTTTGGTATTGACTTATCTCTTTGTGTTCTTATTCTTTATTGTATATTATCTTTATCATTCGTACCTCTATTTACATTTGTAGATCCCTATGTGAACTAGAACCAATAATTATGTGAATCATAAGCATTTCCATCTTATCCAGAAAATGCAAATTTCAACTGATGTCTGTATAAGTCTTCTGTGACTTTTCAAACATATGGATTAACTATTTTCTTCCTCAGCAATACACCAGGTATAAATATAGGTCGTTTATCTTTATAGTAAACTAGTAAAACCTTTTGTTTCCACTTGTCTAGTTCCAATTTTGGTCCACTTTACATTGTTGAGACTGTGTCTTTTACTAAGGTTGAGCTAGTAAGCTGATAGTAAATAGTAACGCAATTTCCTGGAACAACTCGTTAGTATGCATCTCAATACCTCCTAAATATTTTCTAAGCAATATGTTGTAAAGATGTGCCACCATTTGTCAGAATATTGTTTGTCCTGCTTTTTTTTCATGGAATGCATTCTTTTTGCAGCAAGGCTGATGGTGGTCGGGTGGTATGGAAGCGAATACAGCAACTTCATGCCACAAATCAAAGATCTTTCAAGAAACTGTCGATTGAAACGAGACCGTTATCAGCTAATAATACACATAGATGACCTAATATCACATATAGTGTGTTTTAATATATAAAATAATTCCCTGAGATAGTTACAATTTTGCTCACTATGTATAGATTTCATCTACCATGTCAAGTTTGTGGCCATCTCTCAAGTTTGTGATTATCATTGCCAATTGAGCACATTGATTTTTGGAGCACACGATTTTTAAAGGTTTAACATTTATTTTTTCTGCATAACTCAATGCATTCCTTTACGTCAACTTTGATTTTAGAATCCCATTCAGATTAGTAAGTGATTCCAGGATTTATTGCACGCTTGCATACAGAAGTATGGAATTGCAGTACTGCTTTTTCAATTTTGACCATCAAAAATTGTCTTGTATAATAGTTTAGTGTTTTTGCTTGGAAATCACGAGATTCTGGGTTTCTTGCTCGTGCAAAAGTTTAAAACTTTCGTCTGTACCTTCTTTCATCTGCGGTCTTAACAAAAGCTCATCTACTATTAATTCAATATGATCAGCTGAAATACTGATGACACTAAGCTCATCTAACAAGAGTTTTCGCTAGCGAAAATAAACAATCTCAGTATTCTTGTGTAGATTATTGCATAAGTATAAGCAGAAAGGCAACTGTCTCATCACTGTAGCATAGGAGCCCCCGTGTTAGTAACATCTTTCCCGTCAATTGCTATTTTGACAGACAGGGAACTCTTGAGAATCATGAATGATGTACCGTATACATTTTTATAGCATACACAACTGTTAATTCATCTATTTCAAACCCTGCATAAGTTCTTTCCGTCCATGTCAATATTGTAGAGGCTTAAAACACATTCAATGAAAAAAATTATTCTGATGATTTCTTGACATGCATCTGTTAATTATTATGACGTTTACGGACCAAAGAATGAAACATATATACAGATGCTTATCAGAATAATGGAAACAACTGAACGAAAGTGCAACTTACCAGATTAATATGGTGTCGGCCCACCTTTCGCCTTCAGAACAGCCTTGATGCGACGTGGGATGGAGGCATAGAGGTCGTGAATGGTAGCAAGTGGAATATTACACCATTCCTCGTACAGGGCATCGGCCAGTTCTGTGAGAGAGGATGGAGGTGGAAATCGTCGCCGGAGTCGTGTTTCCAAGATGGACCACAGATCTTCAATTATGTTGAGATCTGGGGATTGGGCGGGCCAGGGGAGGTGTTGAACTTCATCCCGATGTTCCTCAAACCACGCTGCAACAACTCCAGCTGTGTGAATGGGTGCATTATCATCCTGGAATATGGCGTCATTGTCCGGGAACAACATCCGGACCATAGGATGCAAGTGGTCTCCTAAAATTGCGACATAATCGTTGGCAGTGATGCGTCCGCGAAGTGTGACCACAGGACCCAATGAAAACCATGATATTGCGGCCCACAGCATCACCGTGCCGCCGTCATGTTTCACAGTTGGGCGGAGACACTGCAGATCATACGCTTCTTTGGGCGTTCTCCACACATAAACACGGCCCGTGGTTTGGAATAGGGTGAATGGTGACTCATCCGACCATACCACACGTTTCCAGTCGTCAACGGTCCAAGTTGCATGGTCGCGGCACCATTTGCGGCGTGCTAAAGCGTTCTGGTCCCTGATTAGAGGTTTGGCCCGTGCAACACGACCCCGTAAGTTCATGTCATGTAATTCGCGGCGGACTGTGATTGTCGAAACAGGTTGGGGGAGGTGCTGATTGAGTTCCTCCGTCACTTGCGCCGCAGTGGCACGACGGTTCCGCGTGACAATGCGCTTTAATACCCGGCGTGCCCTGTCACTGATGCTTTTCTTCCGCCCACTGTTCCGCTTCCCCGATGTGGTATTCCCGTGTGTTGTGTAGGCCGTCATCACCTTCGACACTGTCCCTGGCGACACACCTAACACACTAGCCACTGCCGTCACACTCACTCCACATAACCGCGCACCAACAATTTGCCCTCTTTGAAACTCTGAGAGGTCTCCCATTTTACACTACCTCCGTCTGCTGCAGCCACTGCACACTCCTGTTCCACGACGCCTGACGTAGTATGGAGACCCACCTAACACACCACCACCAGCAGTCCGGCGCTGCGGTCGCCACGACACCACTGCCAACCCATACATCTGACGTGTTGCCAACTACAGGTGTTTCCATTATTCTGATAAGCATCTGTATGTGTTTTATGGTACATTTTGCTTCTCGAAATTTTCTACTATGTTGGTCGTTCCCGCCTCATTTAATATCTTCCGCAGCTGATATATTGATGATACTCTTGACAATGTTGTGGAGCATGGTTATCGAAGGATATTACCATATCCAAAAATAATTTTAATTGTTTTTTATTTTGTCGTACAATAGAATCCAATGTGAGCTTTAATTTAGCTTAATATACTAAAATTCCATCAAATGGCACTTGAAAGCGAAAGTCAGAGACATCTCTTTTTAAAACAATTGACTTTCCGCTATACGAAGATTAACGTTAAAATGTTTCAAGTGTTGCTACAACTTTAGACAGACCTGGACTAAAAGGTGGCACAGGAATAATATTCAAAAATTATTTACCAATAGATCAGATTACATTACCTGCTCTTCACTCCACAGAAGCTACTGGCGCCAAACTGCAAACTTCTGATTCATCTATCATACTTATAGCAGCCTATAAATCACCCAGCATACCACTCAGTGTTAATGACATACAACTCCTCAGTGCCCTAGGAACTAGAATTTTAATCGCTGGAGACCTTAACTCCAAACACTCTTTTTGGAACTCTCGTAATTCTAATCAGACAAGAAAAGTCTTATACCACGCTTTACCACGACTAGATGTTGCTCCTATAGCTTCAACTGAACCAACACACTATCCCAAAAATGGAGGCAGACCAGATGTCCTAGACATGATACTTATTAAAGGCATTGCAGTTCTCGATGGTCCACACGCAATATCAGCACTAGATTCAGGTCACATCCCAGTAATAATGGACATCCATCAACAGCCCTACCAAGAAAATCGACAATTACCTTCAAATTATATTACTAACTGGGACCGCTACTGTCAACTCTTACCGCAAATTACCCATCCACAAATACCATTAAACTCTCCAGATGACATTAGCAAAAGAAGTTGATACCATCACTTCTACAATTAAAACAGCACTTCACTTAACAACAACTTCAACCAACCAAACACATTCTAATCCACAACTTCCCCCAGAGCAACTAAGAATTCATGTCCTGATTGTTTTAAAAAGATTGATCAGCAAAAAATGGCAGAAAACAAAACATCCCGAATACAAAACTCTCTTAAACTTCTTAACACGGAAAGTAAAATTTCGATTACAGCGCTTAGCAGCTCAACAGTGGTCAATAAAACTGGAACAACTCAATGAACTTAACCATGAATTTTGGACTTTAATTAAATCCTTCAACAAAACCAACCTGAAAACAATCAACAGACCTCTACATGGTGCTAACGGACTAGTTTACAATTCCCCTTATAAAGCAGAAGTACTGGCTGAACATTTAGAAACTCAATTCATGGTCAATGCTGAACCATACGACTAAGAAACCATCACAGAAGTTCATCGCTATTTGCGCCATAAATCCTTTGATCACCCTTTCGACCCAGCTACACTTATTACTCCACGTTAAGTACAACTTGCAATCAAAAGACTTCATAATAGTAAAGCTGCAGGACCTGACAAGATATCTCTACAAGCATTAAAACATCTGCCAAGGAAAACGCTAGTCTTAATTACTCGCATCTTCAATGCAATCCTTCAACATAGTTACTTTCCTCCACAATGGAAGCTTGCAAGAGTGGCAACCATATCTAAACCAGGTAAATACTTACTCTATCTTCAGAATTACCGCCCAATTAGTTTGCTTTGCACCATCAGTAAAGTTTTTGAACGTTTAATTCACACCAGACTATCTGAACATGTACAAGCTAGAAATTTAATACCAAACCACCAATTTGGCTTCAGAACAAAACCTGATACAACCGCACAACTAGTCCGAGTGGTAGAAGAAATCACGCTTCAGTTCAATAATCGAGGCAAACCATAGGCATCTTCTTAGATACATGAAAGGCTTTTGACCGGGTTTGGCAACGTGGACTACTTTACTAACTCAGCACTATGGGATTTCACGATCAATATCTACTCCAATCTTATCTTCAAAATCGTATATTCTACGTCCATTGCCAAGGTCTCGATTCCACCATCCATCCAATTACAGCTGGAGTTCCTCAAGGATCCGTATTAGTACCGTTGCTCTTCAATTTCTATACCTCTGACATACCCACTCATCTTCATACTAAATTAGCCACCTTTGCTGACGATACAGCTATTTTTGCATCCTCACGTAATCTTCGTTACTCACCTCTATGCACAACGTCATTTGGACTCAATTGAAACCTGGACCACTAAATGGAGGATGAAACTTAATGCTAAAAAAACTACTGTAGTGCACTTCTCCAAGCGATACACAGGCATACTACCTCTCACACTTTTTGGAACCCAACTTCCATACAGCAGTTCTGCACAATCGTCGGTGTCGATCTTGGTGTCGATCTTGACCGCACATTACGCTTTCAACCACATCTGAAAACAGTTGCCAATAGAGTACTAATCCGACTTCTTGCACTCTATCCGATTCTCCACAGTCGTGAACTCACGGTGCAAGCAAAATTGAATGTCCATGTCATGATGATCCGCTCCATCTTAATTTATGATGCACCTGCATGGCAACATGTAGCCAAATCTCACCTGATACAACTTCAATGTGTACAAAATCGTGCAGCTCGAATGATCACTGGACATAGCAGAGACACAGGAATAATTCAATTACATGAAGATCTCTCATTACCACTACTTACAGAAGTCATTGAATCTAACTGTCGTTCATTCTGGCACCGCATGACCAACTCTCCTTACCCAACCTTACATACCATTGGAACCGCACAACCTTACAGACATACCCATCGAATGCCTCATCCCAGATAATCATACTTCTCATAACTCCGATTACCTGTCATAAACTCATGATTCATACTCTTTTTATGGAAGGACTTTAAACATCTTGCCTCACTGCAAACTTATAACATCTTAGCCTCGCTGCAAATGTCTCCTTCCTCCCACCCTCGTCAATAATAACTTAAACAAATAACTTCAAAACTTCATGTTTTGTAAATCATGACTTAAACAAATTCACTCTTTACAATGACTGCCTTAGGGATGCGACAGTTGCTCCCTAATCAATTCAGACTTTAACATTCATCTCGCCAAAATTCAAAACATTTGGAAGGCATGAGCAAAAATGCTCGACACTTTACATTCCAATCCCGTTATTTACTCTGACTGACAACTTTATGAAGACATTTGTTTTAGCACTCTCTACAAATTAGAACATTTAGGTAACATACAAACAAACCCAATGATACATGTAGGTCATCTATTAATTTCATAATACCGGCAGCACTCTTGAGATCAAATTGTGGCCATGTATGTCACAATAGATCCCAGGAAGTAGTTACCGTTAGAAGAATACTGGGAATTTTCATAAATCTTAATTTGTAGAAGAACGTGCCGTAATTTAAAATCCGTGTAACATAATGCTTCTTTCAACAAGTTCAGTGGATCACATGTCTGAAGAAAAGGACATTCAACTGTGCCAATGACCTTTTTTAATTATACATTAAAATAATGTTGTGTTAATCGTTACGAACAGAGAGTGTCATTGGCCGATTGGATGGCGGTGAATACGTGCAACATCTTTAGTCAAACGGAAAGTTGTCCTATTCATGATCATGTCGATCTGTCTTTACTTCCGAATCGCCTACTTGCTTTGAGCAATCCCTTGTGCATTCACTTTGCACAATTTTGGAAATATGAAATTTTAGACAGTGTAGGTTTGAAGTTTTTGAAGTTAGCATGCCGCAGCAGATCTACTGTTAGACGTATTGGAAGTGTGAGGCGCTAAAGTTAATTTCCCCACGCTTTGTAACCCCAAAACACATAGGAATTATTACTGCTGTTACTAGGGTTTATTCTTTAATTATGATCTCTCGATGGTCATGTAAAAAGACATTTTTCTGCGGAGGGGAAGAATTAAAGTGGTAAAAACGCTCTTTTGAATACAAATTTTTTGGTCAGCGGGTTCTAAATTAGGATTTATAAATAAAATCATAAATTAAAATACATTAAATCTGCTAGTGTAAATACATTAACCATACAAAAGAGAAAGGTTTAACACCATTAATATTTCTTCAAATTAATGAAGGAGTTTCGAAGAAAAAAATAATAAAAAGAAATAAATTTCTTGTCAGCCATACGATTCCTAATCACAACTGCGAAATTCTAAGTACTAATTATCTAAAATAAAGTGAATTGTAAATAAAAACTATCTTAATGTAAATCTATTAACAACATTGTGAATATTTTTACTGGTCCACTGAAATAAATCATAATGGGGTACGGTATGATGAGTGACTGACACCTATGTTTAACCCTGAAAGCAATAAAGTACAACATATATTTAGAAACAAGAACATTTATGGACAAATTAATGAAAGAAAAATTTATGTTACCACCCTTTATACCTATAATATAGCTTATTTAAAGAAACACATCATTAATTACAGAAGTGATGTGTGATATAAAATTTTATTTTTAAGTTTCTTAATCAATGCTTATTAATTATTATTAACCGTGATATTAAGTTGTAAACGAAATAATTCTCATGTAATACTAATTTTGGTACCTTCAATGAAAAGGGGAATTCATATTCACATTTCAAACACACCATGGTCTAGTAACATAAAACATGCAACAAGAGGAAATTAATTTTTCTCCCTCTGTGTTTGGCGGGCAAATGGATTAATATTTTTATATCATACCAAAGCAGATTACAAAGTTAAACCACATGATGTAACAGAAAATATAGAAAGTCTAGTGGGCGTTATATAAATAAAAATACACCAATATAATTATTATTTATAATATATGTATTCGACATTTTATTCTAATACATGCTAAGTAATTAACGTTAATTTTTCAATTCTCAGTAATGACAACCAACCATACAAAAGAGGAAAATTTTCCACAATTCTAAAAATGAGAAAGAAAACATTTAATCGTTATTAAAAATCATAGTTGAAAGGAGTTGTAGTTCCAGGCAGTTTTAAATTATTTTTAATCACTAGGGACACATATCTACTTATATAGGATGCTTTATGTATTTACAAATTACAAATAGATCATACACTATTAAATGGAACATCTATTTACGTCTATGTTTGAATTTAAATTTTGTGTTAGACTTTTAAGCAGCTTTGTCTCAGGCCAAATGGATGCCGATGGGAGGATTGGTGGAATGAAGAAAGTGGGAGGAAACAGGAGAGATTCGAGAAAGCCCACCTGCATGGTGTTCGTCAATTACAAAACCCACATGGCACGGTCCAGGATGTATGTCCATATATGTCTGTCTTTGTATGTATGTCCAGATATGTATCTATCTACCCAAAGGGAGAGAGAGAAAGAGAGAGGGAATTAAATTTCAAATTTAATGTGATATGTTATTATTAAATCTCTGATATATGGGCATGAAAAATCAGTTTTTATAATTTTCAAAAACAAATTTCCTTCTATCCCAATTAATCAACGATATTGTTTTGCTATTTGTGTCCGAGATTAGATACAGCTCAACATGACTCAAAACGCAACATGGCATTCTTTGTTTGATATTTGTTTTTAACAAGATGCAGGAGTTTCGGCATCTTGAGGAATTTAGTCCCCTTGATTTCACGAATGTAGAGGTGGTTTCTGGCGTCCACCCATTTATTCAGGCCTTGTTTTGATCTAAAATATTTAACAATTGTTGAACAATTAAAATATAAGACGTAACAAAGACGTAAGAAATCATAATCACTTAGTTTTTGATTGTTGATGGCTCTTAGGACTTCATACCAGGGTAAACTGACCCTTATGCTAGACTATGTATACACCATGGTCATTATTTTCAACCCGATTCTTAGGTTTTCAGCTATTTTAATCCTTAGTTGCTAACATCACTATTCAAACATGTATTTTTGTTTCAGTCATTTCTTAATCAAATGTGCGAACCCTATAGGTCCTAAAAGCAGCTAAAATGAGTTAAGAGCATAAAAGAGACTAAATTGAACATGTTAAAACAATGCTGAGTTTGCGTTAACACATGAAATGCCTACAGTTAAAAGAAAACTGCACGAATTTACATTTCTTTTCAATTTTCTTTTTCCTTTTTTCTGTTTTTTGTTTTCGTTGGACGTGTAGAAAAGTCTGTGTTGGTTTTGAATTTTCGATTTGTGGTGCTAATCATGTACCACGAAGTTAGAATTTGGAGCGTAGTACATTGTCGGCGTAAGCAAGGTAAAACTATTCATTTTAACACAGCTTAACAATGAATGCGTCGTTAAAAAGAAATATAATAATTACTGTGATCCAATTATGGTTTAAGATTTTATGTAATGAAATGAAGTACAGTTTCTGTTTAGTACAGAAATGAGATTATTTGTGAACGCTGTTAAAAGGTTTTATTTTCTCTGATATTTTTTAACTGAAAATTGAAAAAACTAGGAACTTCCAATGTTGCTTTTTAATATTTGCTTGATGTTCACCAAATCGTTAGCATACAAAGGAAAATGTGTTTGCAGTTGACATTTATTTGCAAATATTTTGTCATTCTTCATGTATGGAAGAAAAATAATAAAATGGACTAAACTAGCCCTTCATGGGACACCGACAAGTGTTGACTTAACACTTACACTTTTTTACTTTATACTTTCTCTCTACTTTGGGTTCAGTTTTATATACATAATATTGCATAACGAAGGAAAAATCCGTGAACACGAACAACGATACACAATGGAATACAGAAGTAATAGAAAAAGTGTCATCCTCCCAAAAATTCTCGCGAGCCGCACTGATGGATTTCCTTCATTACTAAAATTCCCTAATTGAAGGATTTATTAAAACTTTACACACCATGTTCGTCAATCTGCGGTCTGATTTATGCTAATCAACTCAATTTGGCTTAACTCGCATTCTCAAACTATTGACTGCTGGTCTTTTTTTGGTAGGCGTCGTCTTCTTTCCGGTGAGTTAGGAGTCCGCTACCTGAAAAACAAATAACATTATCACTGTCAGTGACAAATGTTTGAAATGTTTAATACTTATTACTAAAGGCTTGCATAACAATATAGTAACATACAAAAATCCTGGTTCAGGGACAATAATTATTGAATACAATTCTTGCATTTTGAGGGATCCTTGTAACAATCCTGTGGAACTTACAATCTTACTTAGTACTTATATGCGTGTTTATGTCAACTAGCAGTATAGTGAGTGTAGAGGAATGGAGATGGCGCATATGTTTGTAACTTTCTGAAATTTAATCTAGTACTTGTACCATCTTTTAAAAGAAAACTTTTTGTATCATTTAACGTTAAAAATGAATCTATATACACTGACATGACTTCATCTTTATCTAATGTCTAATTTGTTAATTATTTAATTCTGTAACACGTCGGTCACTATAATATGTATAATGCTACTTAGTGACTCGACAGGGCATCTACTCTGCAATTAGATCAGAAAATCAGATCGATCCAAAACGTGGTTTTATTGCTTTTCAGAGAATAAAGCAAACAATTGTTTTAACCTAGTGATTTTTGTTTTTAAATAATTTCCTTTTAGCAACGAGGAATAGGGATGTCAATCCGCTCGGCTCGAGGAGTGAGTCTAACGCTCGAGTCGAATCGTCGCTCGAGCTCGACTCACTGTAACCACGTCGCAGCATGAGTCTCTCTGAGCAGCAACTCGGCTCGACTCGAGCACATAGTGAGCGCCGACTCGGCTCGACTCGAGCATTTAGTGAGCTCCGACTCGAGCAGTTCTGAGCAACGGTACCGACTCGACTCGACTCGAGCACATAGTAAGCGTCGACTCGACTCGAGCACATAGTAAGCCCCGACTCGACTCGACTCAAGCAGCTGTGACCACTGAATCGGCTTGAGTCGAGTAGTTACTGAGCACCGTCTCGACTCAACTCGAGTCTGACCGAGTCGTTCACATCGAAATAACTCGAAGAAAAAACTTTCTAAAGACATTCTTTTCTTCATCAAATCGTACTAAAATATAAAAAAAAATTTTTTTGTTGTTTATGCATCACTAAAAAGAAGAGAATGGGGCGCTTCGTTTCAAGAATTTATGAAGTGACTGTATATGAGAGAGCGCCTCATGCGTTTCTTTTTAGGCATGCATAAACATTTTTTTTCCTTTTTTAGTACTAATTGATTAAGAAAATAATGTATTTAAAAAGTGTTTTATTATTTTTATGTCAATTTAGTTTCACTATTTGCTTATCCTTTCATACTAAATTTGGAAACAATGATACTAGAAGGCATGATAGTCGATGTGAAGTAAGTTTATTGATCTCCTTGGCAACGTCATGTAACGACCCCAAACCAAGATCCCAAAAGAGGATCACACAGACACTTCCTGGCTAGGTGAAGTCAAAACTGCAACACCAAAAACAATCCAGGAATGCAAATAGGGTTGCCAGAAGCCTAGAGTACCCACGCAATGCATCTAACCTAAACTCTAGCTCCAAACATTTTCTACACCCCAGACGAGCAGCGCAGAAATACCTTCCAGATCTAAGAATATCTGGGAAAGAGGATTCCAGCTACTTGTGGTCGCTGTGAAAAAACACAAACAATAATTTACGAGGGAGGAAATACCGGTAAGGCGACAGCTCCAATCTTTTAATTAGATCGTCGGTTCATACTCTGAAGTACCAGCTGGTTCAGATTAGCGATACATGCAGAAAGAAAAACGCAAATCTATACTTGGGAATAATCTCAAACGATAATATCATATCAACTCATATGTGACTCATACTGTGTCTTTACTCACTTCGAAGTCTATAGGGTGGCAAACGCCCATGTCATACCTTTACCTTAGTAGGGCCCACACCTGTAGTCTGGAATCGCAATTCCTGAAATAAAGACGAACGAACACCAACGAATGACGGTCACAACTCAATCTAAACATCGTGTCATAACGCAAAATGCAAATAATATTTATTCACTCAATTCACATACTGGAGTCACTTCCTATGTCAACGCAGAATAAGCAGAAATTCCATATATAGTTCCTTTCCCAAGTTATCACATCTCAGCTGGCGAAATAATCCTACCACTGGCCTACGGATTTATGAACCAACCTAATCTAATTAAAACGCATCACTCAAAACGATAGATTTACCGAAACACAGAAATAATTTAGTATCAACTGCTGTCAAACTTCACATGATGATTCGTAGTTAAATTCCAATGAATTTCAAGGTAAACATTAAATAAATCACTGCACATCATAAATATTACTATACACTGTATATGGATTATCAACTAATGCCTTAAATAGTAACCAGTTAACTGAGAGGATTTCTATATTACGTTCACTGAACAGAAACACAAGATTGTTCGAAGAAATATAAAAAATTAAGAATTTCAATTTATTAGACTGAATGTACATAATGTTAGCTTGCGGAAATGATAATTTCATAAGAATCGAAGCAGAATTTCTGTTGAGCTGTAGGAACAAACAAATTTGAATCGTCTATCTGGTATACATTGAATTAGTTAAGCAGAAATGAAAGTTAGTTTGTCGGATATAAATGTCCATAATTTCTATAATAATTAATAAATCTCGCTTAAATTTTCACAAGTTATTCCCAAAACATTGTTATTCACACTAATCAGCAAAAAACAAGTTACGAAGCATTGACTAGGGTCTAATCAAAAACAAGCACTAGATCCAAGTCATTGCTGCGTGGCTAAAGAAAATCTGGATGAATAATGATTAAAACCCAAAGCAAAAATAAAACGAAACACGCTCATAGCGTGACAAAACCAACCAAAGAGAATGAGCTAAGGAGAACACACATTAAGGAAACAGAACGTACACTAAGAAAATAAAAGGGGAAGAAAATAAATGAAAACGGAACAGCAACTAGGCTGTTACAGTCATTTGCTGTTCTAAGTTATCTCGAATAACTGAACAAGTAGAAAACCGAGATAGCAGTGTATAAATTATGAGGTAAGATAACTTTGCATTACTATGACATCGTCCACTGACTCCATTTCTGACGGTTATGTCAATCCGCTCGGCTCCAGCGGCGAGTCTAACGCTCGAGTTGAGTCGTCGCTCGAGCTCGACTCACTTTAATCGAGTCGCAGCGTGAGTCTCTCTGAGCATCGACTCGAGCACATAGTGAACGCCGATTCGGTTCGACTCGAGCACATAGTGAGCGCCGATTCGGTTTGACTCGAGCATATAGTGAGCGCCGATTCGGTTTGACTCGAGCATATAGTGAGCGCCGACTCGACTCGACTCGAGCAGTTCTGAGTACCGACTAGACTCGACTCGAGCATATAGTGAGCTCCAACTCGACTCGACTCGAGTCTGACCGAGTCGAGCGAGTCGTTCACATCGAAATAACTCGAAGAAAAAACTTTCTAAAGCCATTCTTTTCTGAATCAATTAATACTAAAAAATTTTAAAAAAATGTTTATGCATGACTAAAAAAATAATGGAGCGCGTCATTTCAAGAATTTATGAAGTGACTGTATATGAGAGCGCGCCTCATGCTTTTCTGTTTAGGCATGCATAAACATTTTTTCCTATTTAGTACTAATTGATTAAGAAAAGAAAGTCTTTAAAAAAAGTGTTTTATTATTTTTTATGTGAATTTAGTTTCACTATTTGCTTATCCTTTCCTACTAAATTTGGAAACAATGATACTAGAAGGCATGATAGTCGTTGTGAAGTAAGTTCATTGATCTCCTCGGCAACGTAATTTGTTGTTCTAAGTTTTCTCGAATAACTGAACAAGTAGAAAACCGAGATAGCTGTGTATAAATTATGAGGTAAGATAACTTTGCATTCCTATGACATCGTCACTGACTCCATTTCAGACGGTTATGTCAATGCGCTCTGCTCGAGCGGCGAGTTTAACGCTCGAGTCGAGTCGTCGCTCGAGCTCGACTCACTTTAATCAAGTCGCAGCGACTCGGTTCGACTCGAGCTCATGGTGAGCGCAGACTCGACTCGAGCACATAGTGAGCTCCGACTCGACTTGACTTGAGCAGTTCTGAGTACCGACTCGAGCAGCTACTGAGAGCCGACTCGGTTTGACTCGAGCACATAGTGAGCGCCGGCTCGACTCGACTCGAGCAGTTGTGACTACTGACTCGACTAGACTCGAGTCGAGCGAGTCGTTGACATCCCTAGCAAGGAATTTCCCAAGTGCCGCTTCTTTCGCCAGGAGTGGCATTTGAAGTGTGAAATATTTCGCCAATGGGCATACCCAAGATATCTTGAATTTATTAGATATGCCATTCATGTATGTGTAGCTGAATGCGCCATCTGTGTGGAGCTGTACCGTGACGTCACTGTACGGCCCCCAACATTAAGTGATCTGCTAGGATCTGCTAGCGCGTGTGCTTTAATAGTAGAATAATGAAGCTTAACTATTTTCGTTATTGTGTACAGTGCTATTTGAAGTAGTTGTGAAAGGAATACATAATAACTGTGCTATTTTCTTTGTGATCCTCGTTATTTTTTAACAATAAGCCTAACACTTTTGATGTTTCCAAGTGTAAATTAACATATCGGAACAACCTAAGGAAAAAAAGAGAAAGAGGCACAAATATAAAGGTCTGTAAGGTGCAAAAGAAAAGACACATTTTAAGCTAAACCTGTAAAGGTTTACACCATTAATTTCCTTCTTCAAGACTACGAAATTGAATTAAAAACGAACTTTTAGGATTACAATAAAAAATAACAAGAAGTTGAAACCTGGCCCAGATTCTTCTCAAGAAATACATAACTGACATGAAGAAAAATGTTAGAGATACAAAGAGTTTAATTAACTATGAGGTGGGGTTGTATTAACATATAATAAAATGTAGTTCTTTTTTTTGTAGCAATGTTTGAAACATCGAAATCTTCTACAAGAAAAGTTTTAATTTATAGAAAAGTAGGCTTAGTTTTGTGTCGCTTCTCGAACCTGAGCTTTTCCCTATTTTTTCGCTGCGCCTGAAAATGTAAGTTTTTGATTCTAAAATCCAATATATGAGAATTTAGTAGTGTTTAAAGTTCATTATTAATTACTACAATTTTTGACCCATTCCTTCTGAGTTCTTTCTTTTATTTTTGTCGAAATAAGGGTGGCCTACGATGCGACTAGGATCTATCTTTAAAGTAGCATCGTGCCATTGACTTCCTGGACAGAGGAAAACTCTGCAAAACCTGTCAGATGGCCGGCGTGTGCTGGAATGGAACCTAATGTTTATCGAAAGTCAGTGATCGTGACCACCAGGCCAATGAAGCTCAGTAAAGCAGGCATGTTTTTATTCTCAATATTAAAAATAATAAATTGTTTCATTGTTTTCCAGTTTGAATAATAATAATACTGGTAATAATACTACTAATAATAATGGTTATTATTATTATTTGAACAATACTATAAAAATAGAATCCGGAAGTACCCATCTTTAGAGTGTAAAATGTTCCTTTTAACCATAAGTTACAAAATAATTTTTCAATATGTTCTTCTACATTACATGAAGATAGTTTGAGCGAAGTATCACTTTGTAACAAGTAGGGGCAGATGGGGAAACAAAACAAAGTTGGTGATTTTTTTATAAATAAAATTGAACGTTTACATAAGAATTTTTTTTTTCCAAAACGGTTGAGTCTTTCGGTTTACACTATAACATTTGCATTATGTTTGTATATTTCTAATGAAATTAGGATTTAATAACTTGAACCATTCTGGAGTTATCAGAATTTTCTTTGAACAACACTATAAAAATTAGAATCTGGAAGTGGTCATTTTTGGACGCATTTTCCGTGATAATCGAAACTGGTATGGACATAGGATATGGATTATTGTAATTCACATATGGTCTGGATATTAGGTTCAAAATTTCATTAGAATCGGTTGAGGTGCAGAAAACGATCCTTATGCGCAGTACTCCTTTGGTGAGTTTATACTAATCACGAAAGTATATCATCATGCCAATATGCGGTATATTTCCGATCAAATAAACGACAAAGCTAAAACATAGTCTTTTTAGTGCGATAACGTATTTTCATGGAGATGGCAGGTCCTTTAAAATCGCTTAGCTTTCTGCGTCTATTCCACCCTAGATCTCAGAAACTTCAAGTCAGACAGAGATAAGCGATACACAGTTGGATTCTCCATGTCTGGAAAGGATATGGAAAACTATCACTTTGACTCAATTTTTAGATAGTTCTTAAAGGAACTTTTGACTTTTTTGGTGCGCTTTGGTTTTATCTGTAAAACAATTACTTAGGTTATTATAATTATTATTATTATTCCAGACTGCAGTTAATGGTCTCCTACCAGGCCTTTCCCTAGGTGGTGGATAGGAAAGTGTCGACCAGTGGTACTTGTCGGAAATATTCAGGGACGGATAGAAAAGCATTACTGCCGCCTTGCAGTTCGTAAAGGATCAACAAAGGCTACGTACACTACATAGCTATAGGATATAGATATGGATGCACTACAAAGTAGTACCGAACATCTTAGTAGAAACATGCGATGAGATACGTCTACAAGTGAACGTAGAGAAAACCAAATAGACGATAACGGTTGAAACACAGAGGGAAAAAATAGATGCATAAAAATTAAGAATAAGATCATAGGGAAAGTAAAAATAATTACAAATTTTGGAGCATATGTAAATAGCAAAATCGAGGTCACAGAAGAAATAAAGAGTCGCTTAGCATCGGGCAACTCGTGTTTCTATTCAGTCCCTCCCCGCAATTAATATAAAAGAAACTGAAATTTAAAATATACAGAACGGTGATTTTGCACGTATTACTTTACGGTTACGGAAAATAAGGATTTGAGAAAGGTATACAGAACGAGATAACCGGAGAATGGAGGGGTCTACATAATGTAGAACTCCACAGACTATATGATTCACCAAACATTATAAGAATAATGAAATAACGAAAATCAATACGGGCAGGTCATGTACCTCGGATGGGGATGAAACGAAATTTATATTCCATATTGGTTATTAAGCCGGAAGGAAAGAATCTGTTGGCAAGACCGAGACGTCTTTGGGATGACAATATTAGAATAGATCTTTGAGAGGTTAATGCTAAAGACGAAAACTGGCTTGTTGATGCCAAGTAGGGCGACCCGAAAAATCTTCTTTTCGAAAGCTGATAACGGTTAGTGCACAAACGCTGCTTGGTATGGTAGAGACTTTGCACAAAAATGGTATTTTTCGGACAAATCTTTGTGCTGCTACATCGGGCTTGAAGTTTCGCTATTACGGCAAATAGAGAACTCGCATAACACGCTCAATGAGACTTCTTTAGAGGATCCTGGCCACTGACGTTTCGATTTCAGAACATCAGTGAAGTCAAAACCATAAATTAACCATATTTCTAGTTTCAATATACCAAATCGTATAGCTCCTTAATTTCCTTTAAGGAGGTGCAAAATAACCCCGAACTCACAAACGAGGAGGTGACTACATCTGAAGTTCCTCCCACACATCCCATTCTTAGTAAATGTATTCTAG
>JAGDQP010000698.1:41486-80261 GCA_022664845.1 Lepisma saccharinum
CTGAAGTTCCTCCCACACATCCCATTCTTAGTAAATGTATTCTAGAAAGTAAAGCTACTTTAATAAACTAGGTAGCTTTACTTGTTAGACTGCATTTACATACAGACACTCTTAGAAACCATTTTCTGGTTTCGAAGCCGATCATCTTAGATCTTTTGTTACTAATTAAAAACCGCTTTTTGACGGCGTCAGAAATCTCACGAGTCATTTTGTACCGTTGCACCTGTCTTGATATTTTCTTTCATTTCAATGTAGGTAGTAAAAAATGTTAATGTCCGTTTTGGTTTTGCAATTTTCCACCAGTGAATTATTTCGTAATGGTCAACCACAATGACTCAGCAAGAGAGAAAATTAAACTCTTAAATAGCATTTGATCTCTTCTTCCAAACACAACACTTTTGATATTCCTCCATGGCAGAGTTGGATCTAGGTCGAAGGAAATCACAAAGAGAAGACTTTCAGGATAGAAAAAGGAGTCCATGAGTTTGGATAACTCTTTATTTCTTCTTTGCCATAGGTAGCAACTTTTGCGCACTAGCTATTAACGGATAGAATCCAATAACGCAGTTTGTTAGAGCGAGTTTCGTAAGCCACAGAGTTAGTTGTTTATTATTATTATTATTATTATTATTTTACTTTTATTATTCAACGGTTTTATTTAACTTCACAATTCTGTTACTTTGTTGTATTGAAATCTCGTAACTCAATTTTAACCCACCTCCACTACTGCAATAGAGTTCAAATTTCGTAGGCGTACGTAATTCTGATGGCAATAGCATATTTGTTTGAAAGCTTACCCCTCACCCCCACCACTGAATCCCCACACCGTAGGAGGTAAAATAATTTCAGACCCTTCAGTTTTACCCTACGTCCTTTACTTTAATCGGCTTTAAACTTTGCAGGCACATGTACAGCCCTGATGACACAACAAAATTTTGAAAATCTCAACCCTCAGTTCCCATTCAACCCACACCCTCAAGGAATATACAACATTTTTATTCCTTTATGTTTCAAAATGCAAGCGTTAGAAATATTTCTCATTATAAAATGATTATTGTGAATCGAAACCTGAAATTCTGGAATTCAAACAGTACCCAATTTCTCTTGCGTGTAGGACTGATTATATGTGCAATATTCTGCGAGTACAGTTTGTGCAACTTTTCTATCTTAAAGAATTTTGCACGTGTGCAAATTTTAGTTTATTTATTTATTAGAAGTTAGCACGGATACAGCAAACGCCATTTTACACCGTTCTTGTAACAAACAATAAACAATAACAACAATAATAAAAATAATATAATAACAAAGACTTATGCAATAGGAAATAATATCAAGTTATTTTCTTTCATTCTAGATTCATATAACAAGCCTTTAGAAATTTACTTTTACTGAGGCAGAAATCTGGTGGCAAAGGAAGAGTATTGTAAAAATGTGATAATCTGTATACAAGAGATCGCTGGACCAAACACAATCTCGGTTTTGAGAAGTAGAAATGATGTTGTGAACGAGAATGTCTTCTATGTACTCTTAGGTTAAAAAGTGGAAGAAGGTCGTTGGTCCTGAGTGTGCCTAGCATTATTTTATAAAGAACTTTTAAGTCATTTAGTTTTCTTCGTGTGTCTATGTCTTTTAAGTCAAGAGAGTTCAAAATCTTTATGTTAGATTTGTGTTGGAGGTAGGGTACCCTGTGTTGTACAATGCTGATAAAGAAATTTTGGACTTTGTGCAATTAGGTAAATTGGTTTCACAAGCCATAGACCAGATAGATGAACAGTATTCAATAGTAGGAAGTACACAAGTGAGAAAATATGACCGAAGAGCTCTGGAATCTTTAATATCGGTAAACCTGTAGAGAAATCCAAGAAGTTTGAGTGCTTTAGAAGTTACGAATTCAATGTGAGGAGTAAAATTGAGTTTTTCATCAAATATGATACCCGTCTTTGTAATGGTCTACCCATGGTATATTAGATGAAGCTAATGTGTACGTACATTTTGTGTTATGGGTTTTGAGTGAAAAACGCACTGCAGCAGTTTTGCACGGATTGACTTTCAGTAACCAATTATTGCACCACATTTCAACAGAATCTATAGCGGCTTGAAGGAAGAAAGTATCTTTAGTAGATTTAATTGTCTTAAAAATTTTGCAGTCATCAGCGTAAAGAAGTACCGAGCAAGAATTATCTATCTGTTCACATAAGTCAGCAATGAAGAGGGAAAATAAAACTGGCCCTAAGGAACTTCCTTAAGGGACACCTGAAAGCATGTTGAGCCACTTGGATGTGCTACCAGAGAAGACGACATGTTGTTCTCTGTCAGACAAATATGATGTTAGAAGCTGAAGGAGGGGTCCGTGTATACTAAATCTGGAAGCAAGCATGTGTATAAGAAGTTTGTGATTGACAGTTTCAAATGCCTTGGAGAAGTCTATTTGCTAGGGCATCCATGGCGTGAGACAGTAGGACAGCTAAGTTGATTTCACAGGATCCATTCGGTACAAAGCCATGCTGGGAGGGAGAAAGAAATGGGAAGACATGATTTTGAATCCCATCTGTGATGATGTTTTACAAATTAAGCCGAGGGCAGAAAGAAGGCAAACAGGTCTATATGAACTAACACAGGATTTTGCACCTTGTTTGTAAACCGGAGTAATATTTGCTTGTTTCCAGGAGTTTGGGAAATAACCCTCCGAGAAACTACTTTACGCTTGTTTAGTTTAGTTCAAAGCTTGGGGTTTGTGTAGCACTTCGAAGATCTCTTCGTCTCAGAAATAATTCTGAATCCTAAGAATTTTGTGGGTGGTGGGATTGTTTAGTGCTTATTATTAATTTTGCTTAATTTCTTGTTAAAACAACGATGTGGGTTTCGTAGTCTGGTATACGTCCGTCCCTATTGCGATTAGCGACTATAATGTTAATAGATACAATTTTTGGTGACATCTTTGGCATATATTTGGTTCCTTCATCTATTTTTCAGTATATGTATTTTTCAGCGTTGTAGATTAAGAATTAGAGACGCTACAATACGAAACGTTTGCTCGTATTTTACAAACATAAATCTCCGTCTGACTTAATTCCTTGATAGTTAATAAAATTAGGCATGGAAAAGTGGTGCTGTGAATTAACATATAGCTATTTCTTGTAATCGAGGTTTACTTTTTAATTTTAACCACAGAAGAAAAGTTTACAATTTTGTTTAGGAAACTTATTTTCAGTGTTAAACCTTCAGAGTTTCGTCAGCAACCGTATAAAATTTCATGGAATATCTTGGAAATTTCGTTTCTACACGTCTTTTTCTCCGTTACACGAAACAGTCTGTATAACTATTAATCCCTTTTGAGTAGTAGTCAAAGAATTGATTCGATGTTGGCTATAAGTGAATTTCTATTAATCTTTTTTTTTTTAGATAATAACATAGAGTTAAAATTTATTTCCCTCTTGTTTGTAGCTAACATTTATGGGAATTTGTTATTAATAAATTCTCAAAGGGTTATGTTTACTGAAGGGAATTCTTCAATGTTTATTTTTGAGAGTGTATTTTGTTAATATGGAACTAGCTAGGTAACATTGTCAGCATCAAACAAGTGAGTTTGTAAAAACATAAACAGTTAATTTCTCAGAAATTAGTCCCTCAACCGATGAACTCAAATTCCCTCCGAGTGAAAGTGTGTGCATTCATCACTTGAAGCCTTTGAGCAAAGGGTCACAAATATTTGTACATTTATTAAAGATATATTAACACTTCTGGAAATTATTTTTCATGCTGACAGGTCTAATCAATAAAACGCTATTATATTTCAAATTCTTCATCGGCGATGTTGCTTTATATGTCTTATTTCAAACAGTTGGGCACCCATCCCGGAATTGCTATATACACACACACACTCACTGGATGTCGTTCTGAAGATCAGTTTGTTAATTGTCTATTCTTGTGGTGTCGGCCTGGCGCTCTGTGTTTTCAAGTCTTTGTGAAGGTACAGAAGACTACAAAGAAAAAAAGTACAACTGTGAAAATAAGCCTTCAGGAGGAGAATTACTGATCCTTCTCTCAAAAGCAGGTGACACAAGATTATGCCTTTCAAAAGCTTCTCTTTCCTCCCTTCTACAGCCACCACCACCTGTGCACCTCAGTATCTCACCATCTTCTCCTCTACACTTCACGTTTTCGTGCTCCACCTACCTATCTACTACTTAACACCTACCCCTCTATTCTGTGTCTCTGCTTCATCTTCCATGCCGTAATTAAAACTGCCAAGAACTTGTTAAGGAAAATTGTCTTGATTCTCGAAAAGTGGTTGGTGCTTAATAAAAGTGCCAATCAAATAGCTCGAAAGGTAACTCGAAAATCCAAGTCAGCGATGACAACCTCAGTGTGCATTTTCAAGTGGGAGAAAAAGAAGTAAAGGAAAAGGATTAATGACAGTAGCATGTGAAAGGAATACTAGAAGTTCATTGTACAACGCTTTTTCTTCTTCTCCTTCTTTTGATTTAGACACAAAGTAGGCTTTTGTTTGGTATAACGAAGGAAAAGACAAGAGGTGTAGAGAATAGAAAGCTGGAGGTGATGCAATGTACACAGGTGGGAGAACAGCACTGGGTATCAAACTACGTGACAACTTGAAATTTTAACCGTAAGAAAAATGGCGAACAGATACTTGATACAAAAACAGAAAATTCCTCCCTTTCTGTTTGACTTTTTGTCTGAAGATATTTTTGTACAAGGGAGAGCCGTTAGCATCAGATTATATTTAATGGAAGGTATGTGTAACGGACGTTTGGCAATTCTTTTTTTAAAATTTGACTTTTATTTATTAATTTAATTACTTTCTGATGAAAAGTGTAGACAATAACTTAATTAATATTCAAATTAAATTAAGACATTCACTTCATATTCCGTGAAAAGAAATTAAATTTCAAAATGGAAGTGTCAAACTTTGCATGTTGTCAATGACAAACTTTACCGATAAGCATATTTTCATGGTACCTAAAAGACTTTCAAATATTCAGTTTGATCTATCTTATGTTTCTTATCTGTCACTGCATAGAAGGGAAAAGTTTACACCTTTGTACAGTTCACATACAAGAAATGTTAGTGACATATTTTTGAAAATCAAGCTATACACGCCTATAATTAGATCAGTATAATTTTCTTTCACGTGACTTTCAGCAAATTCGTGAGGAGACTATAAATAAATAACTAAATTAATTAAAGAAACAATTTCTTTTAATTTGAAATAAAATGTAATGTAGTACAATTATAGAGTTTGTATTGCATCGACATGAATCAATAAAGTTGTAATCGTCACCATAATGCATGACTCCGAGCTCTTTAGATTCAGCAATCAATATGACAGCTGAATTGTATGCAAACAATTGATCCAATGCTCTGCCCAATGTTATCTTAATGCTGTCTTCATTTACCGCATCTTATAGCGTTCAATCATGTGTTCAAACTGTGTAATTATCCCGAAATTTTTCGTTTAATTACTTGATTAGGGTTGGGTATAACTAATAGATGCCCCACGATTTTATTGAAAGTCATTAGGAAGAATTTTTATTTTTTTTATTTTTCAGTGCACTCTAAAATCATTTCAGTTAAAACTTTTTATTTACAGTTTGTTTATTGTACAGTGTGGGTAGGCAATTTTAGTCTACTGCTATTCGTGGCCTATTTACCAGCCAATTGTTTTTTACCATTTCCTATTAATGAAATATTTAAACTATTCAAGTGTACACAATGTTATACCCGGGAGGAGGGGGTATGGAGTGTGTCTTAAAATAGAAGGGGCGATTTTCGCAATCAATCGTGGTAAAGTTATCAGAACTTATTTATTTTCACCATTAATACGAATGGTCGCAAAATTTCAAGTTATATGATTCGTGGGAACGAATTACAATTGGAATATTATTTCTTACCAGTTAGTGGAGATAAGACGCTTTGAAAATACACTATTCATATTTAGGAAGCAGTCATACTCAGGATGGAAAAAGTTTTACTTCCATTCGTGTGACATGGATAAAAATTGCAGGATGTAAAAGACAAATTCAATGAATCTCCGTGGGGATGAATTTCCCCTCCGGGCCACCCCCTTATCCATATGCGGTACTAGTCCCATATTTTATTCATATTACGGTGAAAAACGTAAGGAAAGTTAAATTATGTAACATAGCAACGCTTTATAATAATTGTACAAATATATACTCTATATTTTTTTTAAAAATGCAGGGTGGTCCAAAAAGATTTGGACAAAAGTTTGGAGGGTGACTATTCACATCAAAACAAGGATAACATTCTTTAGCTGAAATTTATTACGTATTTTCGTAGCTACATGTGCTCAAAATGAACGCATCTGGCTGATATATAACGTCATATCTTGACACATAAGGTGTCAGCTTAGCAACTCACAATCAACACTGTATGCAATACATCTAAGTAACAATGTTTGTGATTGTAGAAAGCAGCTTAGGAGTTATTTATATGATTTCCTCTTAAACCATGTTAATTCTTGACAATGAAACTGTTATGTTGCAAGACCTGTATATGGGGCTTTTCCTTGATTTCAATAGTGATTTGCTAGGCCAACACGGCACGCGCCATTATTTGTCCAGATGCGACGTCATTCTTAACAATGGCGTGTTAACTTCGAGCGGCTATAGCTTTCCGGAACTATGCATGTTTGGAAATTTCTTCAAAAGGACTTTTGTGTTGTTTTGATGTAAACAGTAACACCCAAAGTTTGACGCACATCTTCTAGAACTAGTCTAATTGTACTTAAGACCTGAAATGAGGATCCAAAGTCTACACACACTTCATGAAACAAAGTTTATTTGGTTTATTTGGCATTCTTTGTTTCTAAAGTTGCTCAATTTTATTCTGGTTCTTTTTATATGTTTTATACATGGGTCGTTTTATGCCAAATCAGGCAGATAAAGGTAAAATGTCGCAAATAGTTTCCAATTTTGATGCAATTTGGCACATTGATTCTTCAAAGGGTTCTTAGTAGAAATTCCGAGTTACAGGTATTTAGGCCATTTGCATCCAGAGCAACAGCGCTTTAAAGGTTGCATGTTTTGTCCTCAAATGTTGCTACGACTGACATTTTATGGAGACAAGCCCTTTTCAATTATATATTTTTAAAGTCACATTTTATGAATTGTAAAAGACAAGATTAGTTGTTTCTGGTTGCGAAAAAAAGCAGTTTCTGAAATGGTGTTCACCTTACGACATACTGCCGTGAATATCTCAAAAGAAATGCCACATACTTCCACCATTGGAAAGAGAAGAAGAATCCTTTAGAATGATGTAATAAAACAGTGGGTTCTCGGTGGAAAATTTATCTTCAAAGCACTTTCCTGTTTTTCACTCATTATATATAATTTTGTGGGCATTATAATATAATACCATGAAAATCTCACGAGGAACCCCAATTACAGATATGAGACTTACAACATTGAAAAGACCAGAAAATTTGCTATACAATGATGTAATAAAAGTGCTAGGTTCTTGGTGGAAAGCCTATCTACAAAGCAATTTTCGTTTTCATATCATTATTTATATATAGTTACGTTGAGTTTGCAATATAACACCATGAATATCTCAAGGGGAACACCAGATGCAGGTATTAGACTTGCACCATTGGAAAGAGAAGAATATTTTCTATATAATGATGTAATAAAACTGTGGGTTCTTGGTGAGAAGTCCATGTATATTACATTATTTGCTTTTACAACATTATATATATATATAGTAAAGTGACTAGCAATCAGCTGCAGAATGTGTATAAACACATATGCTAACACAGCACGCGCAAATCACGTGCTGTTTGTTTACAAACAAGCAGTAGTAAATAGTGGAGTACTCTAGCGAGTAAAAGCATGTGTTCATACTCGTAAACAAATGTCATCAGCCGATTGGAATCTCCCGAAGACATATAGAAAGAAGAACTGGAGGGAAAACAAGGAAAGAACACCTCACGATGGCAAACATGCATAAAATGAGAGACGATATAGAAGAAGCAGAAGATATTTATGATTTTCAGCATAACTCTTGAGAAGAAACTACTCCAAACAAAGGAATTTTCGCCATAAAAAAAATCAAAGAAAAGATGCAACATATTCGGATATCATCTCGGCTCTAGAAGGCCACACAACGACAAACAACTCAGCATTGCGATCTGTAAAATATTAATGCCTAAAAGACGGCATATTATACCGCACACAGAAACACCCAGAAATTGGCATTCTGTATTTATTATGTATTCCCAAAACGTTAGCGAATGATTGGTTCCACAACATACATAAACAACCCAAGGCAGCCCATTCATAAACAACCCACGGCAGCCCATGCAGGATTTACCAAAACACGTAGGACCGCTTTAAGAAAACACTACCTACCAGCAATGAAGGCTTATCTTGCGTATCGCATAAATCATTGTCACAAATGTCAAAAGATGAAAAAATACCTAAGAAACGGCAGTCAGAACTACCACACCACCCTATAGGCAAGAAAACCGAGCATATCTTTTTTGACACTCTGGGACCCTTCTGAACGCAAGACGGACGGAACAGGCACGTGTATGTATGCGTGGAAGCAGCCACTCACTACGTTAGTAACTGCGGATACCTTGGCAAAATTCCTGGAAGAAGACGTCATACTAAGGTTTGGAGCGTTTCGTTACCTATCACTCTATAGAGACCCGATACACAAGGCTAAGAAGATGCAAACACTGGCAAACATGTTTAATTCTGAATTTCGATTTGCACCAGTCTATAATCACAATTCTATTGACCTAGAAATCTTCAACAACGTGCTTCAGCAGTGTGGAAGTTTACGTACAACGGACCCCAAATGAATGGTCAAAGCTAATACCATTTATAGTCTTTGCTATCAATACTATGGTCCAAAGTAACACCAAATTTTCGGCTCACTTTCTTTTGTACGGATACGACACCAGGACACCTGCTGATTGCCAGTTATGGAGAACACCGTGTATGCAGGTGGACAGAGAAACCCTCTCGCGAAGAAGATAAAAATTAAAATCTAATTTAGACAAAGCCTACAGGGAACAGAAGAAATACTGAAAGGCCCCCAACCTATTGATCCCAAAAGTGGATCACACAGACAAATAGGGTCGCCAGGAGCCTAGAGTACCCACGCAACGCATCTAACCTAACCTCTAGCTCCAAACATTTTCTACACCCCAGACGAGCGGCGCAGAAATACCTTCCAGATTTAAGAATATCTGGGAAAGAGGATTCCAGATCCTTGTGATCGCTGTAAAAAAATAATTTAGATCGAGGGAGGAATTACCGGTAAGGCGACACCTCCAATCTTTTAATTAGATCGTCAGTTCATACTCCGAAGTACCAGCTGGTTGAGATTAGCGACAGATTAAGAAAGAAAAACGCAAATCTTTACTTGGGAAATAATCTCAAACGATGATACGCAAAACGACTCATATGTGACTCATACGGTGTCTTTACTCACTTCGAAGTCTACAGGGTGGCAAAAGACCATGTCTTACCTTTACCTTAGTAGGGCCCACACCTGTAGTCTGGAATCGCAATTCCTGAAATAAAGACGAACGAACACAACGAATGACGGTCGCAACTCAATCCAAACGTAGTGTCATAACGCAAAACGAAAATAATATATATTCACACAAATCACATGCTGGAGTCACTTCATATGTCAACGCAGAAATAACCAGAAATTCAATATATAGTTCCTTTCCCAAGTCATCACTTCTCAGCTGGCGAAAGAATCATACCACTGGTCTACGGATTTATGAACAGATCTAATCTAATTAAAATCACATCACTTAAAACGATAGGTTTACCGAAACACAGAAATAATGAGTATCAATTGCTGTCAACTTCAAGTAACGATTTGTAGCTAATTTCCAATAAATATCAAGTCAAACATTAAATAACTCACTGCACATTATAAATATTACTAAGTAAGAGGATTATCAACTAATGCCGTAGATCGTACCTGGTTAACTAAGAGGTTTCTACACTACGTTCACTGAATATAAACTCAAGATTGTTTTCGAAGAAATATAAAAATTTCAGAATTTCAATTTATTACTCTGAATGTACATATTTCACGCTTTCGGCTATGATAATTTTATCAGAATCTGAACAGAATTACAGTTGAGTTGTAAAACAAACAAATTTGAATCGCTGGTATACATGAATTAAGCAGAACTGAAAGTTACTTAGTCACACATAAATGTCCATAATTTCTGTAATAATTAACAAATTTCGTTGATGTTTTCACAAATCATTCCCGAAATATTGTTGTATAATTTAGAAAAGTTTTAGCACAGTATTACTTACACGAAAGAAGTTCTAGTCCAAAATACATGGTAATGAAAGAATCACTTTAACGTTAGTAATTTTGTGACGTCATTACAGATGATTACTACGTTATACAAAAGACGTTCTGAATAAGTCTTGAATATACAAAATATTGTTATAAAATATTACTTTTTCATTGGAGAATAGTGGCTGGAATTGAAACCAAAATTATCGAACCATGTCGAATAAATTAAAATTTACTATTAACATCGAAACGGTACGCAAAGATAGCCGAACAGACATGTTGCTAATTTGATCAAGTAAGGAAAATATGTGGTAGCTGTCAAACATGGCTAACCGGGAATTTCGAATAGATTAGGAAAACTGGAGACGAGAAATTGGCATATGACTATTGAAATCCAACGAACCGGTACTTGTAATGTAAGAATTCGGTTAATAGCGGCCCCATACTGAAATTTAGAACATATTGTACATACTGATAAATAATCTCAAAACAAAAATAATAACTAATTTTAATGAGTTGAGAATTCCGAAATAATGATGTAGCTGAATAGTTCTGGTAGCACTTGTATCGGTTTAATTCTTCTTAATTCGAATTATATATTCTCCGGTATAAACGAAAACAGTCTAAATCGAAAATTATGATAAATTCAGTATTTATATCTACCTCTCGTAGACAGGGCTTAGGAAGTACAGGTGACGGACAGCCCAGACATCCACTCGTCTCGTTTTAAAATTGGAACTAAACTAACATGGCGTGGGAGAGCAGTTCTCCCAGCAAACGGAGAAGAAGGCTGATTCACACCAATCAGCAAAAAACAAGTCACGAAGCATTGACTAGGGCCAATCAAAAACAAGCGTTAGATCCAAGTCATTGCTGCGTGACTAACGAAAACCTGGATGGATAACGATTAAAAATCCAAAGCAAAATCCAAACGGAACACGCTCAAAGAGTCTAAAACCAACCAAAGAGAATGAGCTAAAGAGAACACACAGAAAGAAAACAAAACGGAGACTAAGAAAATAAAAGGGGAGAAATTGAATATAAAAATGGAACAGCAACTAGGCTGTTACAATACTTTGATGCAAGACACTCTCAACAGACAATCTGAATCGAGGAAGTGATGCAAGTACTCCTGATCTATAAAGTTCAATTCCTTTCTTTTGCTCTTTTTGTCCTGTCATGGGTGTAGGTTCGGATGTATAATAATCAGAATGGATAAACACTTAGATAATCAGAACACCTACTAATATGGTCAGTACGTCAAATAAGAAAGATTAAATGTCTAAACATAGAAACGGTCAGAACCTATCACGATATATTTTATAAATCTAAAGACGAGCAGAAACAAGCAAATTGTCTTAATATAGAAACACAAAGAACATAAAATATTCAGAACTTCCACCAAACTACATAAAACAATAGTAGAAGCTTTTATTGATCATTATACGAGTATAAATTCTTTTACCATAATGGAAAAGAAAGCTCGCTTTTGGATGAACATCTTTCAGGCATTTTAAATCAATTCGTTCAGTGAAAAGTCCGTGCATTTTAACCAAAGCAAATGAAGTTCGGTGAGTTAATTTAATTTTCATTTTGGTATCTCGTTTTGGACTATCTTAGACGAAATACATAACTAAACTACGGTATATACATTTATTATCAGTAGCGTTATTACAGTGGTATACATTCATCGCATTTTCTCGAGAATAGAAAGCAACTCCCCGTCAGTAGTGTTTGCAGACTTCAGAATGCTTGTCCAAGTAAAAAAAACAAAACAATCCACACACTTGTATATTCATTTTTGTTAGTATCATATATATATATTATTTTTTTATATATAAATAGAGTATATACATACTTGTAATGTTCTTATGTGGCCTGAGCCAAAGTTGCCTAAATCGCTTAACTAGAATTAAATATGAATTAATTACCTAATTTATTTAATTAACAGCTACTTTATTGAAAGGTCATTTCTGTGTCAAAAATACACAATATATTCTTTACTATCTTACACATAATTACAATAAATTAATCTTTGATGTAAGTCATTATATGCTTAATGATAACGATTTTTTCAAAGGTCTTAATTTGCGCAAACTCTCCTATTAAAGTAGGTAAGATTGCGCACATGGATAGGGGAGACTGCGCAAAAGAATAAGATAACATTCGATAATACTAATCAAATAGAAACAACTTGTTATCAAGAAGATTATAAACTGTTGTATTACAAAAAGTGATTTGCTAAAGCATCCTGAATATTCATATTAAATGTAACATTTCGTACTCTTGGCATTGTCTGTAATTTTACTAATACAATCGTAAGTGGACAAATGAAAATTATTTTATGTTCATCATACAGTGTATTCATCCGTGAAGCAGTGGGCCAGCCCAGGACCCAAATGACACCAAAATCCTGATTTAGACATAAATTTGCGCAATCTCTTTTCTTATTTTATTAAATGAATGTACTGTGCAAACTTTCGTACTTGACGTTTCCGCCAACTATTCTAATTACGGAAAAGAGATTGCGCACTACAGAACCTGAGTGCAAATTTCCAGAATAACAGCAAACCGCGTACAGCACTAGTTCTAACAAAGAATTAGCTCAGATTCATCTTGATTTATAATTATTTAAAAGTAAAGCATTTCCTTTGAAAATATATACAACACTTTTGAAATTCAAGCAATTGAATTGTGTTGTAAATGCAAAAAAGAAAAAAGAAAAAGAAAAAAATGATGATACGTTTCAGCAACCACCCTGTATCAACACAGGAATTCAACTGAGGAGTATGGCACTAACGTATCCACTTGTCCTTCACTCGCAGCACGTCAACCCAATTCCTTCCCGTCTTTCCAGGGACTGCACAGTGCACAATCTCTCTTACTGCGCGAACTCTCCCGGCTTCACCCAATATAAATTCATGCTACAAGACTAAATATACTCCAATTACAACTGTTTATAATTCATGTAAGAAGCGTTACAGCCTTATCAGTTTAGTCTTTTGACTTTTCCTCGTATTTCACATGTAGTAGTTTTTTATACACAAAACAGCTAATGGTTGCCACTGAGTGCTTTCACTTGCTGCCTCGTGTGTAAGCACCCATTGTTTTAAATTAGGGTTCTAATTAGCACAATAGTTGGATTACGTAAAAGTGAATATATTCGCTTTCAATACAGAAGGGCGTAACTAACATTTTCAAAATTTTACAGGAGAGACGAAATAAGATTTTGTGGTATGTTCAACTGAACATAACTTTTTTACTACTTTCTGCGGAGCTTTAATTTTTTGCACGCTTAATGGCAAAGGACAGGTGTACCTTTCTGTTTAAGTTTTACTTTCAACCCGTTATTTTATCTTGATAAAATTGAAACGTTTTCCACTTACGCCCTTATGCTGTGAACACATGTATATTAACTTCGAGTATTTAAATAATATTGTGACGTATGTTTCAGTAACTTTATTTCACATTTTTCATAGTTGTGTACATAACGAACATGGATAATACAGTTAATGAGTTTGTTTTCTTTTGTTTTTCATTTTTGTGATAACTATAATGATATTTATTTTGTTGTATATAATATTTTTGTATAAAAAAGTGTAACTTAGACTAGCCTATACGTTATAGAATATAAAAATTTATCTGTCTTTTAGAAAGCCTTTGTGGCTGTATTTACAGAAAGAAATGTTCTTTTACCAATCGACCTCAACAAAATCTACGACATTTTCATCACTTTGCAGATTTCGAAGTAGGGGTGGTAGTCTCGCGGTATTACTCCTGTATCACACAAATTTTTCAAGTCTTTCTTCTTTCTCTGAGAAACAGGTCGAACAGAAGAATACCGGGATAAGAGTGTATGCTGGTTTAGTGTACAGCTTTTCGGGGAGCCTCTGCGCACAGAAAATCTGAGGAATTCATGTCGTCTTTACAGAATCTTAGCCATCGCAACTTTTGCCATCCGATCTCATTGCCTTTTTCATCTTTGATAACATATGGTATAAAAGTTTTTCGTGCTTCCTCGAAGTCAAATAAATCATCTATTGTCATCGAGTGTACCTCGTATGGAAACGGCTTTTTTCTCGACATTGGAGCAACAGTTAACGAATCGGTTGCAACGAAGACATGTATGTTGCGTTTCGCGTGCTCAATGGTACAATGCATGAAATCAACTTCCATTTCGGTGTGTCCCGGCTCAAGAAGTTTATGATCAATAGTTTTTATATGAGTACTACCCACGGCATAGAGAAACATTGATGCGAATTTCTTGTTTAAATTTTTGCCTCCACAGCAGTCTGAATACATGGTCACATGTTCAACTTCCGTTGGTAATTGGCGTAAATACTTAAGAATACATGTTGCAATTTCATCCTGTCCCCCGTTTTCCCTTTGTTTCGTCCAAGAAGTAACAGTAACCCTCATGAGTAGCAACATCGTAAATAGCAAGATTGTGAACGTTCAGCTCCTCGCGTAATACAAAACTCCTGTTTTGCAGGAGAGCGTTGTTAACACTTGCTGAAGGTCAAAACAAATCACCTTCTGAGTTTTATCTTTCAATGCATTTTCCTGGTCGAACCTCTTTTCTTCACTTGCTTCATCATTCTTTTGTTTGTGCTCCTCGTAATTTTGCAGTTCTGGTCCCTTTTCATCTTCGGACAACTTACTAAACTTAACACATACTTTGCATTAATCTTTTTTTCGGTTTGTGAATTTTCACATTCATCTCTTTCAACAACTTCCAGTAAGATGTGCGACCAATTATACGCGTTATATCCAGACCTTTTTCTTCACAGTAAAGTTTTTAGAGATCGTACAATTTCAAGAGAGACAGCCCAGGGTCTATGTAATAAACTTGTGATGTGGAATTTCGGCAGTAATGGGATTCGACCCGAGGTATGGATGTTATGTGTGATTTGGCAACTTCAATTATTTCCTGTCCCAATACATTTTTTCGGAACATGCTTACCTTGCAGTTCTGAACGAGTATTTCCATCTATAAGACCTTTCTGTATCGCGACGCGGCAAGCTTTTTCACTGACATCCAACGTACGTAGGAAGAACTGTTTGCCTTTAGTCCGTCAATAGTTAGAAAATATTTCACAGAATACTGCCTTCTCGAGGATGTTTTCTTTACTCCCCTTATCTTACCAACGCGTTTCATTTGACTGAACAGGAAGTCTCTTTGTCTCTTAAGATCACCCATGCTCCAACATGCGTTATGAGCAATTATCCTCTTCTCTTCACTTATAACAGAACAACTATGCATGAGACTGGCTTAACTTTGCGATCACTACCTACTCTACCTGTCACTGTTAAGTATTCTTCTCCTCGATTACGTTTTTCCTTCGCTAACTGTCTCTTAGATATGCCACCTCTGATGGACTTTCCTTCATTTACTGCAACTGAGAAACGTGTCTCGCCTTCCAAACCTTCGGACCGTGGCTTCTCACGAGAAGTACTTGCATCTTCTCAGTTACTAATGCAGTATTCAGGATGAGATTAACTTTTATCTGTAAAGTAAAAGAAAATGTCTAAATGTAACTTTTAACGAACCAAAATAAACGACAATATTTAGTACAAACATATATTGTTTCATTTACCTTAAATTTGTTTTTCATAAACGTTGTCTAAGGGCGATTTAACGGCCTAGTTATCACATACTATTGAATCCCATCAAGCCATTTGAGATACAAATAGCACGAATTAAAAAGATAATTATCTAAAAAGATATTATTAGACATTTTTAATGCGTTTGGATAAAACTTAACGAGCCGTACATTTTATTGGAAGCTGTTAAAATAATTCCATATTGAAATTACTAACCCGAAAAACAGATTAGTACGTGTTAAATTTAAGAAGTTGTCCTCAGATCAGAAGGAATCAGAGCTGCAAATCTGCGAAGAGCACATAGAAAGGAAGGAGAAAACGAAGAAAGGAAAGAGACTCGAGAAGGAAAATGAATGAAACATATAACCCACAAACGTTGTTTTGATATAACAGCAACATCATTCTGCAAAACTGTTCTATGGTAGGAATATAATATTTTACAAAATTTAAACAAGAAATTCCTATCAACATGTGTACAGCCTTTGGAGAGTTAATTAAAATGAAATTGTTTGATAATATTAAAGATCATTCTGGATTCTTAATAATCGATCACAGTTTTCAGTTTATTTCTTAGCACCCATGCAATCGATCTCCTTCAAATTTTAGGGGACATGATAAGATAGCCATGGTAGCCTATCCTCCAAATGTAGTGCTAATCGGTTGAATAGAAGCTGAGAAATAGCTCTGAAACTGTTATTGAGGCTTTATCTACTGTATAATGCTTTTACTCCCAATATCTTAAAGCTCATTATCAGCTGATAGCTATTCTATACTAACTAAATTCGATGGCACTCCTTTGCTATAACGAATTTAAAGGGTATTCTTAATCAATAAAGCCGTTGGTATTGTTTTCGTAATTTAAACTATTCATCCTTAGAAAAAATATCAATTTAAGGAAAAATATACTATACCTTTTTCAGGTAAATATTCTGGAATCCCCATCCCCATCATCTTCCAACTCTGCATACTCTGTAGGACTATCATCATCATATTGTAGGTCTGTAACCGACAGATATCTTCTTTAGCAACAATTGGTTCGACTATTCATTTTTACGACTTTCTTGCTTTCCTCCTTCTGACACAATAACTGTGTTGCTTCTTTTCTAATTATTGCTTTTCCACTCTTATAAATACAGAGGCAAAAAAAAAACACTTTTGTACGTCACTGATCAAGTTTCTATTAACAATCAAAGTCGTAAACAAATCCAAATCAATAATCACAGACAATAAGTGGCGACATTTAGATATAAAGAGACAAAAAAATACGACACTCATTGAGGCGTATAAGTGCCAGACCGTACCATTGTGTACTCAGATCGTCCATTACAGACGGGCGTGTGTGCCATTTAAGCCCTTATGCTTTGCACAGCTAACTTACACATCTTTAAACGCCATTATGAAAATGACCTCCCACAGCTGAACGGTACATCGTACAGTCACAAAAAATTCTCAGTAGCTAGACACGATTGACATCTATCCGAAGAGCTGAAAATCTCAAAATCTCAAAAAAGTGTAAGTTACGCCCTTCTGTATTGAAAGCGACGATATTAGTTATCTAATATTATTCTCATAAATATTTCAGCGTTTTAAAAGAAAATATATTATGGTCGACACTTAAAATATATTGTGATATAATATCAGTATAAAAACCCCTTCGAGATAAAGACAAGAGTGACGCAAGAATTCTACTCACAAAAGAAGTGATATCCATTTTGCGAGTTACTTTCTTTCTGTCACTATGAGGGAAGTGTTTCCTTTGTAATAAAATTAGGAGAGTTAGTATCCTTCCACCATAGTGACACAAAGAAAGTACCTCGCGAAATGAATATCACTTCTTTTGAGAGTAGAATTCTTGTGTCACTCTTATCTCGACACCGAAAGGGGTTTTATACTGAGATCTTTTATTTAGTAAGGCTGGCTACTTAAAAAATGTGCATAGTCTTTATACAAAAAGGTCTATTTTGGGCCGTATGTCAAAAACGGTAACACCTATCAACAAAATAAGCTTCGACTTACCCCAAATTATTGGGGCCCGCAATCGACCCCCAAGACCCCCGGTACCAATCACTTTGGTCTAAAGCAAAAAGACAGACAGAATGATGGAGTTCATTTTCTATCATTAGTGAAAATTCTGTGATTGGGCTAACAGGTCATAACTTTTGAAAATTTTCACCGATTATGACGTGTGTAGAACGTTTGAAAGATCTTGAAGCGTAGATTATGAATCCTCAAGGTTTGGCTGCCTATATGGTCTGTGGTACGAGCTATCACCAGAAATGTGAAATTCTTATATATTTTTTGTTTTTTCAAACCGCCCTAGGGGTCCCAGGGAGGTCCTACCGATCAAATTTTCTTTCTTAGTCTTAGTATGGCAAAGATCTTTCAGATGCAACTTCAAACATCTAAATCGGGTTTATAGTTTGCTAGATCCGAAATTAGCTGTATATATGTGAGTGCCGCTAACAAACTTGTTGTTTACCGTCACTCGAAGAACTACCGTTATATGTGACACAAAACATATATGTGACACAAAACTGTCATATTTGTTAGAAAGAAATCTTGGATCCTAATGTGTCATATTACAACCTATAACAGTTTTGAGTCACTCATATATTTCGTATTATATATAAAAGATTATCTCACACTTTATTTTTTATTCATCAATGTATATGAATGTAATATGATTTAGGACAATATAATCCTCAGGCGTCAACGTGCACCTCTTTGCTTCTGAAGTATATATATAATAGTTGATCACTTCCTTCTTGTCTGTTTATAAAATTGAATAGCGCCCAAAGCAAAACATATGGACAAAAACTGACTTTAGATCCGGGTTCTAAGACCGTGATTTGTAATATCATTTTGATCTGTCAATACTAAAACGTTTCCTTACGCCACTTTCAACACTATAAGCATTCAGCCTTTAAAATGTGCTAGCACTTAAACAATAGCAGAAAGAGAAACTGACTTAAGATTTGGTTTAGGGACTTCCATTTATACTGTCGTTTACAATCCAGTGACACCGCGTGGTATTTTTATATTACAAGTTCTTTCGTGAAATTTGACATTTTTCGCTGAAATTTTCGCTATGTCTTCATCATCACTTTCAATATCAACGAATATTCAAATTGAAACTAAAATCTATCTTCTCGGTACTCTCTGACTGTACGGGTTCCGGTACGTAGTTGTCGTGCTTCTTCCAAGTATGTGCTTATATATTTATATTTGCATGAAGTAAGTATTAATAGTTTCCCAACATCGTACACCAAAGCCTTTATTAATTCGTCATCAATGTGGTCATAAACGTAAATAAGATCAAAGTTGCAATCAAGATTAACGCGAAATCAAAAGTAATTGTCATGAGAATTCGCCATTGTTGTCCATTGTCGTCAATAATAAAATCTAATTGATATACCTCAATCATTATCTACAAACATATGCTATAAATTAGGGGTTGGAGGAGCAGAGAGTAGCATCCTAAATTAATCAGTTTTGATAGAATCGGGTACCCGGTTCCAAGATCCTGATTCTGATCCGGTTCCAAGATCCTGATTCTGATCCGGTTCGAAGATCGTAATTCTGATCCGGTTCCAAGATCCTGATTCTGATCCGGTTTCAAGGACCGAAAGAGATAGTACATCCAGAAGTTTCTAAAAGATAATGATTTTCGTTAAGTACCATAACTTTTTGCCTGAACCATCATAATTCGTTTTTCGTTTTTCGTGCTTCTGCATATAATCATTCAAATGTAACTACCTAATCTGTATGAGGAGTTTAGAATAGGAATAGTAAAAGCGATAACTTTTATATTTTGTTATTTGTTTTTCGGATCTGAGATTCGGATAGCAAGTACCCGAATGTATGTGTCCATTACTAATTCACGTGCCCAAGTAAGAATTCATCAAAAAGTAAATATTTCCATAATTTCTATCATGAACGATCTAGTTTGTGAACAGATTTAATTAGAATGTTGACGTACCAGCATCTGTACTCGATTCTAGTACCCGAATCCGGTTCCTCGGTTCCACGATTTAGTTTCAGTACCAGGTTACAAGATCCGGATCCTCAGTTCCAAGATCTAGATTCAGTACCAGGTTCCAAGATCCAGATCCTTGGTTCAACATCCAAATCCGGTACCAGTTTCAGAGATCCGGAGCTGCAATTCCAATATTCGATCCGGTTTCTTGGTTCCAAGTTACTGATCGTGGTATCTGTTTACAATATTATCCGTAACCAAATACCTTAGAATCCGGTAATGCGGCTCCAGAGCCATGAACCATTTACCTCTTAAGAATGAATTTGTTATCGTTTTGTAGCAAAATTTTCTACATAAGTTGTAATAATTCACCTATTAATGGAGTGTATACCATTGTACTTAGATAATGTATGAATTAGTCATGCTTACTGGGAAGATAAAGTTCAATGTAGGGAATATACAAAAGACAAACAATGACAAGATATAAAAGTCAGCACATGCACTATTCCAATTCCAAACACCCCATACATATTAGATAGATGCATTCGAATGATTATATGCAGAAGCACGAAAAACGAATTCTGAGTCTTCATACTAAAAGTGCAGTTTAGTTACGAGAATTTTATAATACCCCCTGAATAATATGATTTTTCCTTCGATACTACTTTCCTCCTTAACAATCTCTGCGTACGAAAGGTGGGGTTTTCATGAGCAACATTATAGATCCGCTACGTATAAAGAAGGAGGGGGGGGGGGAAAGCTGTGGTGCTTAACGGAAATCATTATTTTTAGTTAGAAGCTCCTGGATGTACTGTCTCTTTAGGCCCTATTTCGCTTGCTTTCTTCTTGATTCTTACCTTTTCTTCCTCTTCTATATCACTTCCATTCCAGAGGCTCTTTTAGAATATCTTGAAACTAACTTCCTTTAGGCAAAAATCTCTCGTTCGTTTCTTCGTACGGATATATCTATTATGCGAATCTCTAAGAATTCTGGATGCTACATTGAACTATTTCGTGGAATTTTCCCCCCAAGAGTATTATAAGAAATACGTAGGTGTGGTACGAATTAATATGGATACTTCTTCCATTTTTCCTTCTTTTCTTAAGAGTTACTTTCTTTTATTATTGATTTTTCTTTTAAATGTGTGGCCAAAATGAAAGGATGAAATTCATTTTGAATAATCATGCAATTTTGTAATCCGTTATTTCTTATTTTAAAGCTTAGTTCGTTGGGCGGGGAGTGCACAATCTTACTGAGACAGGAGCAAGACAGTATTAATGAATGTGACGGCACAATGTATATTTTGCTGACGACAATGAGACTTGTAGCTATAATACCACAAGTTGCAAGCACGTAGGCACCTTCGTTTTCTGTCATATATGTAGAAATAAGTTGTCTTTAAATTGAGTCGTATGCGCGAACAAACGTCTATGCTACATTTTGCATATACTGAGAAAAACGGCAAGGAAATTGAATTATTCTATCCGCAGTGCGGAGCACGCGGCATGATATAACATAGAGACTTTTGTTCTATAAATCCAACACAATGTTCAGCGCGCGCTCACTAACGGGAAGCGTGAGTAACATAGACTTTTATTTTACTCTTTTTATAGCGCATTTCCCTCCAGTTATTTCTTAATACCAGGGTTATGAGTTACAATATGCACAAACCAACTGCAAATATATAGGAAGGGTATATCAGACCTTTCTTTCGTAAATAACTTTACTTACACAAAATTGTCACATAGGCATTTGCGCGTGCATACGCCTCAATTACTATCCAATTTTCCAATCTGGAAGCGCTTTGAAAAAAAAAAGTTACAGAGACAGCGGGTACAGCCAACCCGGACCGCCGAGGGAGTGAAACGTGTAAGGAGTGTATGATGAAATGAAATCCACAAACGAAGCACAGCCTCATCAACCTTGCAAGTACGTCCAAATCCATTAGTATGGCGGATAATTCAGGACAATTTCGCATACAATCTCGTATATAAAGCACGTGGACATACTTTGAAGGAATCCCATATCAAGGAACTGGCCTACCACGGCAGAAAATTGTACGAGCGCTACATTACACAAAGGAGCAACACGTCAATCTAGAGGCACAAAATACATTGTTGCCAATGTTTGTAAATTGTTTACTTTTGTATTTGTTGTACTGCGTAAAATCCAAGTTAATTGCAGTGCCAAATTTAGAAATTTTCCTATGGGCAACAAAGTTAAATTTTGCCGCCCTTTCCATCGTTTTTTAGTCAAAGAACACGACCGGCCGAAGCGACGACCACAACATTGTCTCGCATCACGTAGTGTACTTTTGTTATCATCTCTGGAACATCCCGTTGCATTGCTATTACTAACTTCAGTAAGGCAGTAGACCTGCCTATCTGACTTGAATCGTGGTTTTGAATCTTACAGATGAAGGTAGGTTGTCTGGAATAGCATAAAAATGTATTAGCGCCTCCGTATTCAAATTTTGAACATGTTTAGGTCAACTTCCATTTAATACGTGATTTTATTTCCTTTTTAGGAGCTTTTATTTTTATTTTTAGGTGCTTGTCGCCCGCTAAACGTGCCGCCCGGGGCGCTTGCCCCCTTTTGCCCCTCTAGATTCGGCACTGGTTAATTGTTCCAACTCGTGCTAAGTTCGTTACAAAAAATGTGGTAACACTGCACGCCACGCAAGTGACAGGAAATCTGCGGCTGGTATAATCACTCTACAGACAGCTCGAAGTGTGGACATTTAAAGGACGTGTTGGTATAACTCTAACGCATGGATTTTAAAGAATGCAACTGGCTATTGTTACTGAAAATTCGTATAACTTGTCTGATGTATTGAAAAATTATTACTATAATATTTGTCTGAACACATGCAGTTTTGTTGATAGTGATGGAATTGATAAAACTTATGACATGCGCTAGGATTGTGCTGTCATATAAAAGAAAAAAAAAACATGACGAGGCAGGAAAAGTTAAAACTTTTGGTAAATTTTATTTGTATATATGGGTCAGTCTAGTAAATGTTGACTTCGGCCCGTCACGATTATCCGTCACGTTCATGTTAAAATACACCCATGCCCTGCCGGAACTCTAACACGAGACCTTCGAGTCTTTGGCCTAATGCAACGAGGTAGGACTGACAAATAATTTCATGAATGTAGTATAATGTTACTACATTCATGCCATATAATTAGAATTTGCTCCAAAGTGCTCCTTTATCGTACACACAGCATGTTTCGTGCAAAATGCAGAGGTACAATATGGATATTGAAACTGACACGTTCATCTAGTTGACCTGAAGCATGTGTCTCACACTGAAGACACAAATAGGAATATAATGGGAGTCAGTCCTTACTATTCCAGCATCCCGAAAGTGCAGTATAGTACTTTAATTTTTGCATTTCACATTGAAAAAGTATATGGAAATAGGCATTTTGTTGTTAATGTACAGTACACTTATAGATATACGAGGTGCATTCAAGTTATAACATCTCCTATTTTTCAGGTCTGGTAACAGATAGAAACGTGATGTTATTTTTTAAACACACCGGCACTCGTTGGCAATGCGGGACAGAGATGGCTGCACCCTACAGCACACTGAACTCTAGAGGAAGCGTCGAGAGTGATGACTGTTTTGGATACTTACGGTACGCGTAAAATGGCGACGTTTTCATTAGAAGAACAGTGTGTAATCATTCGTCTTCTCCATTTGCGTGTTGTGACACTGCTTGAAATTCATCGGCAGTTGAGTGAGACAGGTGGTGATGGTGTCATGGATGTGTCTAATGTGCGTTCGTGGGTTCGACAGTTAAAAGAAGACAGAACGTCGTCTGACAACAAACCAAGACAATCTCGGCCTCGCACAAGCCGGTCTGACGACATGACAAACGAGTGGATAAAGTTGTGTTGGAGGATCGTCGAATGAGTGTGCAACAAATGGCCCCCACAGTTAGCATTTGTATGGGATATGTGAACGCAATCCTTGATCAAGACCTGAAAATGCGAAAAAAAATCTTCCAGGTGGGTATCACGAATGCTGACGGACGAACACAAGGCTGCGTGATGAATCCTTGAATGTGACTTTCTTTTCATCGATTGTGACAATGGATGAGACATGGATACCGTTTTTCAATCCTGAACGGAAATGCTAAGTTTGGAGGTAATTTGTTCCACATTCATTCTGCGATCCTCCAACACAACTTCTCCACTCTTTTGATCATGTCAGACAGGCTTGTGCGGGGCCGAGATTGTCTTAGTTTGTTGTTAGTAAATCCGATCATAAATATAGGGATCATAGTATTTCCATAGTGCAATAATCATTATTATAATATTTGTCCAAACATTGTTGAACATTACATATTTCTCTAACAATCACCCCTCCTGACAAAAAAATGAAAGCTATCCCTTCTGGAAATGTTTCGTAATAGCGTCGTATCTCTCTCAACAGCTTTAGCTAAATCCATCTGAAACCATTCTATTCAAATCTTCCTTCTTGGAGCGAAATGTATATCATTCATATTATAGCCTAACTTGGTTATTATTGCTTCGAGCTGTAGTTCAGTAGGGTCCAATTTAAGTTGCTGAGGTGGTTGAACAAACTAAGTTACTGACGCCTTCTGTGGAGTTTCTATTTTGCCATTTGTATCTTTCAAACTTGTCAGTGGATCCGGGTCCTCGCCATGCGAAACGGTCGACATTAAACTCGAGTCCTTCACGTTTATAATTACTTGATCCACTTGATCTTCCTTCACCTGATTCACGTGCTTAACCATATTTCTTTCCAAGCCAAAATTATTTCCACTAGCAGATCTATTTTGCATACCATGCTTCTTTTGAGAGCAGCAATTTAGAAAATCATTTTGCTTGTCACAATATGTACATTGTTCTCCAAACGCTGGACAATGGCCTTTGCTATGCTTAGAAGTACACACTCTCAAATCAACATTTTGTTATGCGCGTGGACACGATTGCTTTGACACACCTTGTCTTACCCAATTTACTTCTGAATTCTCACCCTTATAGTTCTTAAATTTATTGCATTTTCGCATAGAACAGGAAGTCCAGTGATTCCTTTTAAAACAATTGTAACATAGAATGCCATATGCAGGACATTTCTGATATGCATGATATGTATTACAGCGTAAGCAGGGTTGGTACCTCAAAATATGTTGTCTATAGTCCGCATTCCAGATCCTCATATCTTTTGTCTCAATATTATTTATAACCTTTGGCATTTCCATCTTCAGCTGATATTTGTGCCACGAGGATAATAAATGTATTGCTTTGTTTAGCGTTAAGTTCTGTTGTTGCAGTGAAAAGCACTGATCTTCAACGTTTGCCAAACCCAGTACAAATTGTTCTAATACAAGCGTTCTATACTCTGTACCAAAATTACATTAGTCCGCTTGAACATTCAATGTAGCAGCAGATTGTATCAGAGATTGATTGTGAGCTGGCGTTGTAGTATTTCCATAGTACAATAATCATTATTATAGTATGTGTCCAAGCATTGTTGAGCATTACATATTTGCCTAACAATTGTCGCGCCACGTTCTGCCTTCTTTGAACTGTCGAACCCACGAAGGCATATTAGCCACATCCATGACACCATCACCACATGCCTCACTCAACTGCTGATGAATTTCAAGCGGTGTCACACCACACAAATGGAGAAAACGAATGATTACACGCTGTTTTTGTAATGAAAACGTCGCCATTTTGCGAGTATTGTTTTGTAAGTATCCAAAACAGTCATCACTCTCTCCGCTGCCGCTAGAGTTATGTGTGTTGTACGGTGATGTTATCTCTGTCACGCATTGCCAAAGAGTGCTCTTGAGTATGTTTAAAAAACAGCACGTTCCTATCTGTTAGCAGACCTGAAAAAAGGAGTTGCTATAACTTGAAACATTGCTACAGAAAATGAGCAGTTAGATGCATTTACAAAATATCATTTAAGGAGTGATAGCTATTTTGTTGTTTCATTTCAGAAGTCAACCAACATGACGCCAACAACGTCAATAAGTCGAATGGCTTTATTCAGCTTGGTGAGGGAGAAGAAGACAACTAATCGTCTATTGGAGTAAGTGTGTCAGACTCTTGAATTTCACAATTGTGTGAGTCAATGGAAAGTGATATTAGGAAAGCTGTAACGCTATCCAAAAGAGATTGTACCAAATACTAGATATTGTGAGGAAGAAGATATTACAGATTTCTGAAGAAATACAATGCGTGGTAAAATTCTGAATTGCCATTAGGCGCCTAATATTACGCAGTAAAGTTTGAGTAAAGTTTATGTGTGCCTTGAACATCTGGGCCAGGTAGACCACGTACCAGTTTCAGTGTTGCAGGTACTAAAAGAAGGAGAAGATTGGTAACGTCCCTTGTGCAAGAAAGAACTGTCATTGGCAATCCAATTATCTTTGAGGAGATCAGGGAATATGGATGATGCGTACGTACTTAAATAAATTACAGATACCAGTCCACGACTGGCTACTAGATATAAAAAAAGCATTCACGTCTCTCCAGTTACACAAACAAATTCATACTCTCCTCTTGAAGAACTGTCTTTTATTGTAGAAAATAATCTCACTAAACAGCAGTATATAAATATCAAGAAATCAACGAAAGCAAGGGAATGTAATATTTACCCTTCATATCAGCTTGTTGGAGATGAAAAGGTGAGATACTACTCACCTGCCCATGATATCACTGTAACAAATACTGTAGCAGAGATTACATTACAATACTTGATTGACCTTACAAATTCACATTTAGTCATTACAAGCCAGGAAGGGGTGCTAAGTGTTTTGACAGATAATACTGTCAATAAACTGTGAACGTTTATAAGTGGGGCTGTGATAGAAATAGTTGATAAAAGAACACGAACAGAAATTTGAAGATGACAGTTCTTCAGATTCGGACACATTTGCAACATCTGTTGTCCCGCTCCAGTTAACTGTCAGTACTTCTGACGATAGTTCTGAAAAATGCAAAATCCTACACCATCTTCAACCAAATATTGTAGACCACTAAAGCTTTTTATGGGAAATGAGTCTGCTATCGTGACGAAGAGGCAAGTAAGAAAAGTGGAACATCAACATTCTCAACTATCACCAACACATTTGGAAGTGTGTGGATTCAAATTAATAGTTCAGTCACGACTCCTGCTATCTATAGTTGATGGTAAGGTATGAAACGCCTTAACAGGAGCGTCTTCACAGAGTTGTTCCATCTGCGGTGCTACTCCTAAAACAATGAACGAAAACGTAGATGTGAATGATGCACCAGAAATGCGTAAGTACAGATTTGGTCTATATACACTGGATTCGTGGATCACGTTTATAGTGTCCCCTGAACATAATCAATGTATTTTGTAAGATACTAAGAATAAGATGTACTATCCAGTATTTTTTGTCAAGTCAAATAGTATTCTGCCCGCAGGGCAGCCAAAATGGACTTATAGCCATGTATGGTCACTTTCATCCTTTGAGGAAATAATTATTTTGTAAGTGAATAGGTACATTTTATGTTAGAGAGAATCTAATCCCAAGGCAGGAGCCACCCTCCCGCACCAGGCACACAGCCAGGAATGATATCAATCCTGTGGTTTATCAATTTGTAATTAAAAACAGAATGTCAAGACGTTTAATGATATGGATATGTGTATGTATAGTTTGGAGTGTACTTGGTACCTAAATTATTATGTTTCAAATCGTGGAGAAATGTTTTGAGATGTTAAGTGTATGATTTGAACGCTGTGTTGCACATTGTTTATAGGTTCAAAAGTAATTGATATGTAATATTATGAATGGTGTGATTATGATTTAGTCGTTCTGATAGATTTAGTTTAATAAATGTTTCATGCTTAGTTGTTTGAATGTGTTTCGATTTTCTTTGTTTCCTAAATGTATCAATAGGTGTTATGTGGACGTTGTTTCATTTTCCCTACATTTGTTTGGATACGGAAAGCCAAACCTTTAAACTATCTTTCAAACTTTAGTATGGGATTGATGTTAATGTTAGTATGGTGTAGTTCGTAACCGTAGGTGACCATGGGCCGTAAGATAAGTAAAGCCTTGTTTTAAATTTAAAAGTTTGCAGGTATTTATTCCTTCTGTTTGGAATGTATAGACGAAAGGTGAGTTCAGGTCGTGTGTAACGTACAGATATTTTACTGTACAGTAAATATTGAAGGAAACTGTTATCAGATTCAAAGCCTAATGCAAGGTAATGAGATATGTATTAGGATGCGCTGAGTGAAACGAATACTCTTACTAATCATATGAAGAATAGTAACGGAAAGTGATTGTATTTAGGCCGTAATAACAGTTGTATACAAAACAGAAGAAAGCTACGAAACCATACGAGAATTACAGAGAACCAGATTAGTGAACAGTGAGACATCTATTACCAATGGGGACTATTATATTCTCTGATTGTTCATTCTATTCCCACCAGGATCAATGTCAAGAGAAACAGGTATCTTCTTTCTACTTATTGTATATTCAGTGCAGAACAAAACTTATTGTGAGTTTGACAAATGTCCAAATTTAGTTTGAAACTTCATATTCAGTGGTTCCGACAAATCCCAAATAACAAAAGTATAAAACATCTTTGTTAACGCTAATGGACAAAATATTTATCGCAGCGTAAGGAACTTAAATTCATAATAAAAACAATGCATTAGAACGTGCCGGTTCAGATATTCCTTTAAAGTTTATGAAACAGAAGCGTGTACTTAAGTGACGTTACCTATATTTTTATGCACTAGTCTTTATGCAACGTTATCGTGTATTCGGTTTCTTTAATGTCTATGGGGTTATGAAGGATGTTGAGTTTGATTCTTCGGTAAAACAATTGAACTCTGAAATCCGTGATGGCGGCAACAGAAAAAGTTTTCACTGTGACAATTTATCTGGTATTGTTGTAATTTCTTAGTTCGGTATTTCGAAAAAACTGTGGCTTCGATTCTGAATCGAGAAGAGTTGAATTCAAAAATGTGACTGCTTGAAACATCTTTATAAAAGAGAGTGTTTAGGACCGAGTGCAAGATGGCGGTTACAAGAAAAATATTAGTTTGTAAAATGAAATATCTGGTTTTGGTGTTCTAACGGACAGACATTAAGTTTAAAATTTTTGAAATCCGAAATCAAGTACAGCCAGTCTGATGCGAAAACGCTAAATTATAAACGATAATCTTAATATTGTTTTGAAAGTACATATCTGAGTGTATATTTCTTATCTTTATATTTTGTGTTCTCGAAACTATCTTTATATTCTCGAAGTCAAAACGGTGGAACCCCGGAACGTCCTTGGTTTACAACATTGTCCTATTTTCGTCTATTAGATGATCAAAAGAATACTGGTCGTAGCACAAAAAAGCTTTAACTTGAAAAAGTTATATTTTAAAGTAAAAGCCGAGAATTTCATTCTGATCATTGATATAAGGTATAATTGTTTTATATCGTTTTACTGGAAAGAAATATAAAAATACAGAAAGACATAATTTTAACTAAACTACAAGAGCCAAATATGTGTAATATTGTATTTACTTTAAGAGTGTCGAAATATACATGACTTAGTACCCATAATAATATAACTGCCGACGAAACAACTAAATTTATACTAATATTAGAAAATCAAAAACAAATAATTGTGTCGTCACTGAAAAACCCAATAAATTTTCACGAAATCATCTCTAGAATTCGCATATTTATTATCCATCTAAGTGTATCTACAGAGTATACACGGACAAAAGACTAATCTATTTCACATAAATAACCAATTAAAATCATCAGTGTATGGAAATTGAGAGGTACTGATTCCAGGTACAGGGTCCAACCACTCAGAACGTTACGCAAAATAACAAGCAAGGTGTACTGTACAAGTCTTGTTTTTTTTAGAAAAAAAAAAACAAGAAAGAAAAAGCTCTCATTTTTAATTACGATCTTCTTATCAAGTTAATACCTCCTCGACAAGTTTGTCGCTCTTTACAAAGGCAAGGACAAAAGGAGGACATGCAATTTGATTAAACTCACTGATTTTTATTTTGACAAGAAAACGGTTATAGGTGTTATTTATATATCTCCCGGCAAAAACTGTGAAAATTTCCAAAATGGCCTAAATTCGATACTAACTGAAATCAATACTGAAGGTAAATACCACGTATTTACTGGATATATTAACATTTACCTAAATAATGAATGTGAAAGTGCTGTTTACATTTGCATGTTAAATGCAAACAGCATTAGAATGTGTATGACTGTACCGACGCGCATTCAAAGTAACACTTCAGTATTATAGATCATATTGGAACATATATAATGAACATAGATATGCAATCAGGAGCAATAACTACTCGCATTGGCTATCATTTTCCAATCACATCAACAGGAATGAAAAACAAATCCGGTCTGGTAAAAGAAATGGCTGTTCGCGATTATTCAAAGATAAAACAAAATAAATAAATAACATTAAATAAACCAATTGGGAATCAAAAGGAGTATATAATTCAACTTGTCCGACAGGTGACTTAAAAATACTTCAAACAACAATAGAAAATTATATACGGAAATGTACGGTAATTAGAAAAGTAATTAGCAAATATGTAGTTAAAATCCAGACATGGATGAATGTCGCTATACTTAATTCTATAAAGAAAAAATATAAACTTTGGAAAAAGAGCACAAAGAATCCATTTACGTACACCTTCGTGACAAATATGCCTATAAACAATACCAGAAGACATTAAAGACAGTTATAGAAAATGCTCAACATCATTACTACATGAATGCCATGTTGCAAATGGGAACTAATACTAAGAAAAATGGAACATCATGAAACAGGCTATAAATCCTAAGAAACGGGTAGGAAATACTGACATTAACATTGAAAAGGTATGGGGCCAACTCATTACGGATCCACAAAACGTTGCGAATGAATTCAACACATACTTCACTGGTACTGGGGAATATTTAGCAACTAAAGACTATAGGGAATGATGATATAGGGGATAGATTTAAAATGAAACAAGCAGTATTGTTTCTTAATCCTGCAAATGAAATAGAAATGCATAAAATCATAAAAGCATTGCCAAACAAAACAAGTGTTGGGTAAGACAATATCAATACGAAAAATATTTAAGAAACTGCTACAGAATTAGCTCCTGTTCTAAACCATATAGTAAATTTAACGTTTCTGACCGGGCGCTTTCCCGATTCACTAAAAATATCCAAAATAACACCAGTTTCTAAGGGTGGCAATAACAAAGACAAATCTAATTATCGGCCTATATATATTCTCCCTATATTAAGCAGTTTGAAAAAGCTATGTGTTCAAGAATAACTATTGATTTCATTGATAAACTCAAGATTATAAAACAAGAACAATATGGATTTCAGAAAAACACATTTACCCAACTTGCCGTTATTAATCTTTCAAATTACATCTCTGAAGTCCTTGATGAGAGCAAGTACGTAATAGAGGTCTTCATAGATCCAAAGAAAGCATTCGATACGGTAAATGATAAGATATTGCTTTAGAAGCTATACGGTTATGGAATACGTGGTATTGCTTACGATCTCTTCAAACGTTATCAGCAAAATCGATGGCAATACACTTATGTGAATAAGCGACATCAAACTTAAAACAGTAAATTGGGGAATACCACAGGGATCTGTCTTAGGACCGCTACTATTTTTGTTATATATTAAAGATTTGCCGGAAATTTTAAGCGAAACAAACTGTCTTTTATTTGCAGATGATACAATTATATTCAAGAAGGGATCCACATTTCATTTATTGCAAAAGGCAGTTAATAACTACTTATAAAAATAGAGCAGTGGTTCAAAATTAATGCAAAAACAAAATACATATATTTTAGAAATATTCATAAAATAGAAATTACTAAATACTATCCGATTTCTATTAATTTCGAAACAATACTTACAGTTCCAAATATAAAGTATCTAGGTACATGGTTTGACAAACATTTCAAATGGGAAAAAGCAATCCATAGAAATAAAAAAAGCGTCACTGCACCTTGGTTTACTCTTCAAAATTTCTCGGGGGTTTCGCAAAAATGTAACTAAGATATATTATACTTTAGTACCCCAAACCTTTCGTATAGCATTAAATCATGGTATGGGAACTTAAGTAAACAATACAAGCGAAAATTATTTTCATTGGAAAAGAGAGCAATTAGAATAATCAAAGGTGTATACTTTCTGGCTCATACGGGTCCTCTATTTGCAGAGATTCAAATGAACACGATAGAGCAACTTTATTTATATAGACTATGTTGCCTAATGTACAGGATAATCAATAACAATGCTATTTTATTATCGTGTCGAGTAACAGCTTTAACACACCCTACAAGAACAAGAGCAATAGCAAACAATCAGTTAACAATACCTAGACCACGTTTGAACTATGGATTACGAAGCCTCACATTTAGTAGTATTAGTGTTTGGAATTCCTTACCCTCGAACATAAGGACTGCAACAACTTATAAAGCATTCAGAAAACAAGTGACCAACTTTCTACAACAAAACGAAACTGAATTGTGAAAATAGTACATTTTATTTAGTATATTGTCATGTAACTTTTATATATAATCTTCAAATATGTTCACATTTAATTATTTCACAAATATAGTCGTAGTTTTTCACTTTGGAGTGTTTGTATAATCATTCATATCATTACATTATTATATAACCACTGTATTTTTTCGCCATTTATGTAAATTCTTAACAATTATGAGAGGAGGAACCATAAACAGCATTTGTTCGGTTCCGCCTAAATTTATGTAATTTGTAAATTCTATATTATTATTAATAACATGTATTGTATTGTAATTATTAATTGCAATTTTGTTATTTTTTCGAATGAAAGAGGATGCTTTCGTCCCAACATTTACTTCTTCTTCAGGCTCAAAATCTAGGTTTGAAATCTGAAAAATAATTGTAAACACCGACTGGAAAACAAATGAACCTTATTAACTTCTAAATGTTATGAATATAATTTTATTATTTGTAACGTGGATCTTTCCACATGGAAAATCCCTTATTCTTTTTGTTATCCCGAATTCCAAATGTGACCATTGGATAATATATTAATTATAAATATTTTGAAGGCTAAAATACAAGCTACTGCTCAACGTTAGCCTGCTACAAAACTTTAACCAAAAATGGAGCAAACACTAGTGATATGAATCCTGTTCTCACTAATAAGGATTCAGTTATAACAACGTTGTTTAAAGTATGTACGTAACTATTTACTTTATCACAAATTCATTTTGTATTGCATCATCAGCTTTAAAAGTGTTTATTTCCGGAAACAAAACAAAAATATTCTTTCAAATGTCACAGTTATTAGTTGGGCAATTTTAGTAGTATTTGTGAACAAATGTAGAGTCTAAGCGCGCCATCTCCTGGCCATATTCATAAATAAACGTAACAGTCTTCCTAGACTAAATCTGGCTATAAAAGTCTTTATTGAAAGCCTTTTAATATCAGAAAATAGATTCTCCTTTAAGATTAAACAAATCCTGTTCTTTAAATCTGAATAGAAAGCAGCTTTTCAACAAAATTGTAGTTGACAAACATGAAACAATTAAATATTACTAATTATACATAATTTTTACATTAACCTTATTATCAATTTCAATTTATAGTGGTGACTGGATTGTAGTATAGATGTCATTGTCACTGCGTTGTGATCAGGACAGGCATGGTGGAGCAAGCTCTAATTAAAGAATTTTAAAACCAGTTGTACTAAAAAAAAAAATGTTCTAACTAGAAATCCACACAATTATGTGAATTTAATTTGTGAAACTGCTTAGCATAATTCGATAGGACATCCAAAGAAATGGAGGAAACAGAGATTTTTAGCTGCGGAACCTAAATAGGAATGTGGAGAAATGACGTCATTTTTTTTAAAGCCTTCGCTCGGACACGAAAAATTTTTAACGAACTCCATCAAGCCACAGACGAAGACGTCTCGGTCCCTCTTCTTTTTCTTTTTTTGTAATCAGGTCGAGATGGGGTAGAGAAGAAGTTGTGGGAAGGGAGTCGGTCAGAGTAGAGGCGCTGCAGTCAGTTAGGTAATGAATTCGATGGCTGATTCGATTGCTAAATCGGCGGGCTAGCTGTTGTTCATTCGTAGTATAAAACATTCAATATAACACATAAGGAACGTTACACTGTTTTTGTGTCATATCTACCAAACATTCAGGAGCAAAGCAGTGTTGGCAAACCAATATCATCTGCATATTCAGATAATCGAATTCCAGAATTACCCCATTGTTGAAAGAATAATCTCAAATCTGAAGCTTAAAAGTTAAGAAATACTTCATTCTTTAGGACATGTTTCTTCCCTGTCACTGTCCAAAGGTCAAGAAATTTGCTTTCAGCTGGTTGTTTAAACTGTGTTCGAAATTAGGGAAGACTTCCATATGTTTGCATCAATGTATGATCATGGGAAACGTGTGCAAGCGTCGCTACAATTACGCAGTAGAAATTATCACAGTCTAATGTTAGAAAGTAATATAAACGAAATCTTCGATACCGCCTGTTGATATGCAAGAGGCACATTCAGAGGTGTGCATGCAATCTAAACCCCTCTATTTCATATTCTATGAATCTTTGTTTCTCAGATTCCTTTTAAAAAAAGTCAAGAAATCGGAATCAATTTGGCACAATTTCTGATGTATGTAACACTTTTCACACATCTACTAATAGTAATGATACGCTCAGAAATAAACAAAGCCTTGAACCAGACACACGGACAATAACATTAGAAACACTATATGTGAAAAGTGTTAGATACAGCGTCATAAATCTGTGTTCATGTTCGAAAACGTCTTGAGCCCTATTGTAGTACACTAGGGATCAGTCAAACTTTGAAGTGAATTTTTATCAAGAAAGGGGGAATATTTACTACATTGTATCTGTATTATTAATATCTTAATAAGTTTGCCTATTAAGAGAAAATTGCAAATATTTAAACGAAAATTTAAAAAAAGCAAATAAATAAACGCAAATATTTATTTATTTGCGTTTAGGGAGACGAACTATTACAATTGATACGGGACGTGAGTATAATTTGAGTACTAGGACCTAATCATAATTGATTACTTTAGGAACCCAAACACACATACCTATTTATTCTCAGACTTTCATGGAAACCCAGAGTTCGATATTCAGGCGCACTGTTGGGTTCCTGGCAGATTCACTGGTCCTGGTTGGAAGTACCCCACTCACACTCTACGGCAAGGGCTGAAATAGTCTTGGATTTTAAGTTACTGCCGAACACGTGGATTATCGTCAACTCGTGTTTGTTACTCGTGTCCTTCGCGAGGTTAGAATTCGGCTCTCTTTAACGAGATATTAAAGTTGCTCATATGCACTGTGTTCTGTCATGGGGAATCTCAGAATTGTGTTTGATGGACAGATTAATTGTGCATTATATCGCGCTGGTTCGTATATATAATTTTGGATTGGATAATGGTTTGAGTTTAAGATATTTTTACCAAAGTTATGTTACATTACAAAGGGTACTATTTGTACTCAAATTTGATCCACAGTTTATATTGACGTGAGAGTCCCTTCGAAATAAAATCCTGCATATGCCTTCTCCAAACACCATCTGAATCCCAGCTCAGAAATGAACCTTTAATTGTCACATTTGATCATCAAGACCTGTGAAATAATACAAGCATCTGCCTTTGACAATCCACTGTCAGCTGTAATTGTCAAATTCGGAGGATTTCACTCCCTGATGAGTTTCTGTTTCAATTTAGTTAAAACCTTTAATAATGAGTTTCTTGAGTGTAAGAATTATAATGAGCAAAAGTGGAAACGAGGAACTATGGAAATTTGTAGTCTAATTCCACCACTGAATTTAGGCCACGCATTCTCTTTTCATTCGTGGAAGCTCTTTTGTCAATTAAGTGCTTGGTTGAAGCATATTTAACACTAAACAGCGATGTACTACAAGTAGTAGTTGCCAATAGTCAGAGGTTAATAAGGAATGAGATAACGCCAGCTAACATAACGTAATACCTGTGATTGAAATATTTTGACTGCATCTGTTCTGTTCAGCATAACGATTTATATGATTTTGCAGTTGAAATCGTAAAGTACTACTTAGGAGGCAAATGCACTGAAACGGTTAGGTCTAATTACATCTTTATCGTCATAATTTTCTCGTGAAACTTAATTTTCTTTCGTGTTGATGAGAAGAATTATTTTTGTCAGAGCTAATCTTAAAGGCTACACATAAAAACGAACGTAATAATACCGTAGCACTTGTGGCAAAAGGGAGTCACCATAACTTACAGTTTGCTGTTCAAATAAAATTAAATATGAACGGGACAATAATTATCATTATACGATATTTAAAATAGGTTAGCAACACTGACATCTAGAACCTTTGCAGGGTGATTACTTGCACAATATTTCTTGTATGGTGTTGAATAATGTTAACACCAACTATGGTACACATATTTCCAACTGTTTAGGAGCTATTAAAAAAATGATTTCAAATTAGAAACCAGGGTTGGAAACACTGGTACCTGGGCTTTGTAGAAAAAAATACACCAACGGTATTTATTTATTGTGTCGAATAATGCTTATGCCAAATTTGTTGTAAGTTTCAACGCTCTCTTCTTAAAACATGGCATGTATGTATGTCAAAAAAATGAAATTTTAAAATAGATTTTCAACATTGATAGCTGCGGCTCAATACCCAACCCGGACTACCTTTACGACCTGTCCTAGTACCTAATGCACGAGCATTTAGTATAAAGCAATGAAAACGTGTAGACTTATGCCAGTAACAGACAAACACACAAACATTCATTTTTATGTGTATAGATGGTGGCCATTTCCCAATGTGGCGGTCGTAACACAAGGTTGATATTTGGGGGCTTTTAGTACGTTTTTCACAACAAATAACTACATCAATTCTGAAATACCTACGATTATATATATATTTTTGAACTGGCAACAACATTTTACTCTAAAGTGTCTCAACTAGTAAACGTCATCTGAAAAAGCGTTTTGTTTATTTTATGAAGGGCATGATTTCGTGGACTTTAATAAGTTTCTTTTATTCAGATGTGCCTGGCGCACGGTTTGATATTACGCCCATAACACTACAACGGGAGCGAATATTAATTTCCAATTGGTTGCTAACAGTAGACGGTGACATGTTCCGAGCAATCTGTGAACCGGAATTGTCTTAGATTAAAATCACAGTCGCTGCTTCGTGAATAACGCGAGTTTCGCGTTCGTGAAAAATTGGCTTTCAGCAATTCCACATCAACTGAACTACATAACAATTTAACATATAGAATTTTACAGGGATTTAAAATTTATATCGTAAGGTGCAATAAAACAATACTTTACAGTACACGACAATCAGCTATAATTTATGGTTTATTTATATGCAGATCAAAACTTCGTCCAGATAGTGCAAACGGTGATCATTTATTATTTCCTGTTATAATGTTAAATATTATATATTCATAACGATTATTCTTCGCCTGACCGTTACCTCACAACTTACGACTATAAACGCATTTTATAAATGTTTCTCCATTATCTACACTCGATTTCACACTCATATATAACGATACTGTGAAATTGTTACTACACTTCTGTTTTCACTGTATTTGTCTCGAGATTCTAGGAAACGGTTTATTTTCATCTCACAGGCAGGTTCCACAGGCGTTGTTTGCGAAAAATATAGTAAGACCGAGTGAGCGAAGGCGAGTTAGTGGTCAGGTTTGATTGTTTTAGCATTACATAAACTATAAAAAGGGAATCTAAAATACAATAATGTAAATAGTAAATAACCTGTCAGTATACCATAAATCAGTGAACAGAAACGGTTCTCTGAGAGAATAGGTTGTATATAATGTACACACACATATTTTTTTTCTCTCGTTTGCGTAGTGTTCCTATATTCCTCTGAGCGACATTGAAATTACATTATATGGAAGAAATATTATTCGTAGTAATGATAATTCTGATATTATTATTTAAATAAAGGATTAAGTTCCGTAGATGGTTCAACAAAAAGATAAAATTTGCAGAAGAAATCATATGGTTAAAGGAATGTGGAGTTCGTGAGTATTGGAAAATGAAAAGAGTGCCGATTCGAATTAATGTACTACAAAGCAGAAAGGGTGGCATAGAAGAGGGAACTACTTACATTAGCGAAAAGTATTTCCTAAGGTAGGGTATTAGGAAGTGTCCATTAAGATAGTGGTAAGATGCAATGGATTTGACCTAACCTGACTTTAACTAACCCGTCTTCGCTGGTTTGACATTGCTTTGCGTCTGGATATGAATCTTATATAGGCTTCATCGAGATGTCAGAGCGGAAGTCTCTTAAAGACGTGCGCGAGTATACATAATGGCAACTTGCATTGCATGGATACATAGATTGTGAAATTCGGAGGAATTAACATCAACGAAGTCTATGCAACGAATCTGCAACATAATAATTGAACAGCCATCAGATAGCAAAAGTATAGTATGGAATTAGTATAACGAGAGCTCATCCTTTTGCGGATCTAGTGCCCAAAGAGAAATATAATTAAAAAACATGAATAATACGTTACGGCCTGCAGCTTCTACCAGACATTGATCAACTTATTAATGTGGAAATAATTATCACAGAAACTTTTATAAATACCTAGCGAGAACCAGCAATCCAAAACGTGCTGCAAAAAGCTATCTCTTTATCATTTTGTTAAATACGCACTCAAATTAATCAACACATAATAAACATTCAAGGGAATATTTATGACGGCACTTCGTATTACTAATGACACGTATTTTGATGTTTGCTACAAAAAAAAAAAAAA
>JAGDQP010000698.1:93531-147503 GCA_022664845.1 Lepisma saccharinum
TCCAGAGAGTATAATATGTTGTGCCCTAACTCAAAATAACTTTCCTACTCTTTTCTTACTTTTCAGGAGGAAAAAAAGAAACGACAATATCTGCTTGTTCCCTATTGCTTTCTACGGTATCAATGCCTCAGTGAGCCCCGCGGTGTGACGTTATATTCGCTACCTCCAGGCCTGTAGAGTATTCCTGGAGCCTCGGGTCTGTCCAACAGTGTCCAAAAATAAAATATCAGGAACTGCAAGGCTTGAGGTTTCGTTGGAAAGGTTCAGACTAGACAAGCTCAGAGCCGCTGGAGCCATTTTGAATGGTACAGTAATTCATCGTTGCCAACACATTGAAAACAATAGTTCAAATTGCCTCCATTCAGTCATACCTAGGCGCGCCAAAATCTACAAAAACAGTTTTCGACACAGTAAAAAAAAAAAAAAAAAAAAACACTGAGGGGTTTACGTTCTCAAGCACCCTACCTGCCAGTGTTGCCAAGCCCTTTTCTATACAATTATTGTTTTAAAGTTATTTCCATTGCTTTAGACATAGTAGCACCGAACTTGGTATAAACATTATTTGACACAATATCAACATACTGTTGTAGATATTCTCGTCCACAGGCACTCCGTTACCAGCGTTGCCAACCCGTGTCCAGAAATTAAATCGCAGGAACTACAAGCTTTTAAAACGTGGGAGAGATGTCGTTCAAAAGGTTTTGGTTAGACTAGCTCAGAACTGCCGGAACCTTCTCCACTCGTGCACTCCACTCAATGTTGAAATCCGATTGATTCTAAATTTAATTTCTCAAATTGCTTCTACTCAGTTACACTTAGTAGATCCAAACTTGGCATAAAAATTATCCGACATGGTAGAAAAGTACTGTGTGTTTCCCTGTACATAAGCACTGCAGTTGTCAGCATTGGCAACCAAGGGCGTCGCCAGAAATTTTTCCAAAGGGTGGGAGGACAATATTAAGGTTACGCAACTATATACAGTGTGTCACAAAAAATAGCACCGCCTGGAAAAATTGTTATTATCGCGGATACAATAGTTGCTACATACATACTTTTTGGATTACACACTGCAAATGAACTTATAATAGTTCTATGATATCTCTACAGTATTAACTGATTGCAAGTTTGCGGAAATTAAACACTAATTGTTCACTTTATGTGTAGTGACTAACAAAGTCAAAATATAATATAATATAATGTGACATGTGGTTCACTTGGGACAGTCAGACAGTAGAAAAGGAATGAAATTACACAGAAAACAGCAGAGACGTTGAAAGTGCAATATTTTTAAGAGCTTCAGTATTTTGTGTGACCCACCACGGGGTGCTTTAAATGCAACAGTCATACGGGGCATACTCTTTTACAAATATTTCACACAAAGATATGATACAAGTGATACCAGATGAGAGTAAGTTCTTCAATGAGTTGTCTTCTTGATTGAAATATCTTCCCTCCAAAATTTCTGAATATAATATGAGATAGATTCATAATCGGATTTACATCCGGAGTATTCGGTGGCCACATTTATGGTCCCATACACATGCTTCCAAAACAGTTTATGACATATCTTGCCCTTTGGTACGACATATTGCCATGTTGGAAAATAGAATAGGCGTAATTCAGATTCCTCCCTGAGAAATAGTCGGCAATTGTTGCCAGTAATTTTCGATTCAGAATGTCACTGTAATATGCAACATTAATCGTTTTATTGCAAATTTCTATTCGTCCCACGCCTACTGTTGTGAAGCATCCCCCACATCATGATGCTCTAAGCATAACTTCTTGGTGGGGAAAAACAATCTGACTGCCAGTTTCCTCCTTTTCTAATCAGCAGTTTCACTCGACTGTCATTATCTACAATCATGACCTCTTTCTCGTCGAAACATATCACATGGAACCATGTTCTACACTCAACGCACTATACTCCCTTGCAAACACTTTTCTGGCCCTTATGTGGCGAGCACGTAAACATGGCTGCTTTCTTGGAGTTTTCTTCTTAATCTTTCTTTCATTCAATCATAGGCGTCTAATGTAAGCAGCAGCAGAAAATAAATTTTCTGCAATTTCCCTGGAACTGGGAATCATAGATTGTAATGGTAAACGAACAATACACCGATCCTTCAGCACAGTTTTTTTATTTTCTTTGCCACACCGCTCTCGTCGAGAACTACGCCATGTGTTTCCTGCTTCCGTATAATTCTACCAACAGTCGTATGATGAATCCTCATTGCTTTGACAATTTGTCTATTAGTGTAGCCCTCACTTCGCAAAGACATGATTTTTCCTTGTTTACTTGGCCTTTTCCCGTATTTCGCAATTTACGGAAGTAGAGGCACTTCACCGGCTTATAATACCACCAGATGTAAAATCACTATTCTGAACATGCTTAAAGTCAATCAGTAAGAATTTACTGGTAACAAATAAGTTCTCAATGCCGTAAATAATAAGGAAAACAACACACTGAATTTCCACCATTTGCATATTGAGTGCAGAGACACCAAGAGGAGCAAACGTGAACTATTGTGGTAAACAAATTACTGCTGTTTATACTTTATACTTCAAACTTTCAAAACAAAAGCATTATATCTTGAAACTACTCACAAAAATCAACATCATCAGGTAATACATGTGTATGTCATTGTTATAGAATATGGGAGAAAATTACAGATGAATCATGAAGAGGAGCACAGACACTAAATTAAAAGAACGGAATTTTCAATCGAAAAGAATGAATTCCAACGAAACGCTCTCGCTTTGGATGGAAAGTGTTCTGTTTCTGGATGGAATACCGATGGATTTGAATGTAATTTATTTTTCAAACTTAAAGGAGTGATTTTGGGTCTTTTTAGAGTGATCTATTCTCATCTTTTTAGAGTTATTTACAATGCATCATGGCTACTAGTCAACTGTGTTCGCCGCTATTTGTTACTGCGGAGGTTAACGAATAACTAAGCTAAACTTTGACATTTATTCCGTCCTGTTTAGTTAAAAATAACGACAGAAAACTTTTACATTTTTCTGTGAGAAAAATATACCAGAAGACGTCAGGAGGAAGATATGAACGAGAAATATTTCAACGTTGTTCTAAAGTACATGACAATACGAAAGATATTATTTCGAAGACATATTGTTGCTGTTGGACAGCTGACTGAGGAGTTTAATCGTTGGGTAGCTAGTCGAAAGGTACCGTGTTCAAATACTACCTACATTAACTCTTTTTTTACTCTTTTTCATTCATAAGTACACTACTTTTTTTCTTACTACTTATGAATAAATGGTCTCTTTTGCATCTTTTTACATTTACATTTTATTGTGTCTTTTTCGTGTGCAGAAGGTGAAAAATTTATTTGAATAGATGAAAATTCACCTAGAAAGCATGTCTACGTTACCATGGTAACTGCCAAAATTCCCATCTTTTTCGGGAAAAAATTTCGCATCTTTTCTCCGATGAAAATGTACTTTAAAAGAGTGGTTCAAATGATGTTATATATTTATTTATTGCAAAACGTTTCTTAGACAACCGTTTCCTATTTTGATAAGCGTTATGCTCTGAAAAGTTTTGTCTGATAACCCTATCGTTTGTATTGGCTAAGAAAGAGAGTACCAATTTCAAAATCTATGACAGAGCTGAAATTGACGGGTGAAATTAACAGAAACATATAAATACTTCCCCGAAACTTTATTTCTTTCCTAATTTCTAGGGGAGAACTTGCTATAAAATCATTTCAAGGATATAATGTAATTGAAATAATCATCAATTTAATTTAACGAATTGAATTTGAACTCAGAATACAATACAACATTTTCTAACAGTGACTTATCAGTAACCTCGGACGCACATTACTTCAGGGAATGATTACAAAACAGGTATAAATATATACTTATCTAGAGAACAAGACTTAAATGATTTGCTAGATCACTTTGAAAATAAAGAGTTTGGATATAGAGCAGAAATAGGCTTCACCGGCTATTCTAAAGAAAAATTAAAATCTATATTAGAAGACAGGGCTTGCATCTTCTACGAAGTACACAAGAAATCTGTAAGCAGGGATAAAGTTGTAGCTGAAAATGAAACAACTAAATTAAATTCTAATCAAACCTCTATTCAATCGAAATCAAATGAGCAATGTATAAAACAGACAGGAACAAATAAAAAATTCATTGTAATTATAAAAAAAATGAAACCAGAGTTAGCCAATCCATTTAATTTTGAAGAAATGATTTCAGAAAAATCAATAAAAATTAACTATACAGCTTTTCCTACTGAACGTTAGTTATAACGGCGCAAGATTACATTTTGACAGTTTAGAGGACAAAACGAATTTTTTGAAATTTTTTAAGGAACAAGATTTTGGCAGAGAAGCTACTTTTCTTGCTTTTGACAGAGAAATCACTTCACCTCAGAAAAGTAAAACTATCAGCTCCTTTACATGTGTGGTTAGAAATATATCTACAAATGTTGACACGAACTTGCTAAAACAAAAATTAATAAAAGAGAAACTTGCTTTAGTCGTATTAGAAATGACAACGGTCCACTTCCGATGATCAGATTGTTTACCAAAGACCCGAATTTAGTTAGCTCTCTGACTACACATGGTTTGACTATAGGACGAAGCAGATATAGGGTGGAAGAATCTAGAAATTCAGCTAAAAATTATCCATGTGGCACATGTATGTTATATCACAAAGAGAAAAAATGCTCCAACGTACCACATTGCTACAAGTGTGGTCAAGAACATCTAAGTTATAAATGCACAATAATTCCAGAAAAGGACTACTGCGCCACGTGTAGAAAACAGGGACACAGAACTGCGGCGGCGAACTGCCCCCAAAGACCACTTCGTAATGAAACATTCACCACTAACAAAGTCTACAGAACTGGTGACTCCTTCTCACTTTCATCATATACACAAGAGGAAATTCAAGAGACTTCACATTCAAATACAGATAGTAATGAAATCCAAAATTTGGAATTGAAATTTCAAAACATTCTGAATAATCTCACAAATAGTATGTTAAAATGGATGTCGACAGTTCTATCAATCACTCTAAACCAGGATATTCAACATATTCAAAGCGCCATAAACCTGGTCTCAGAAGAATTGTTCCAGTGCCATCTGAACATTATCAAATCGGTGGATAGTCACAGATACATTGGTATTGAGCCTTTTACAAAACATAAAAAAGTAAACAATAATCCTGACGATGCCGAAGTCAATATACAAGAACTCAGCAATTAACAAATGTCATCACAATCCAAGTAAAAGGGAACGTTGGAATTCTGGAAATTCTACGCGGCGGGCTGTTTATTCTCAAAAGAATGAAGAAGTAATTAGGAAATGCATAAATAATGAATAACAAATAGATGATATAAATACAAAGATACATTTTTCTAAATTCCTCTCAAAATCTCCTTTCACTCACTGACCTTCCGTTAATTTAAACTCTCAATTAATTATTTAATTAGCAAATATATTTTTAACAACCAGTATCCAGGTCGCGACTAAATTATTAATTAATTAATCTGTGCAATTCGTTATGTAAATTCTATTATTTCCAAGTAAGATCTTTTGTCCACTTCCAGACCACACATTTAAGAACAACAGCTATTTCAGATATAGGCCTTTGTAGCTTAAATCTAGTGGATTTTCTGGGATTTGCGATGGTGATGGCTATTGGGCTATGTGCGGATCTGATTCAATATTTCAAACTAATTCAGTTATATTTCCCACATATTTCAATAAATCAAAGGACGAAAGTGGCCTAAGTGGCCAGAAGTCCAGCCTGGTGGCCCTGCGGGCCCATGGCAAATTTACATGGCAGTCAGTAGCATGTCTACCATGTTTGAATAATATGGATCATCAAATGTGTTACTACCTGGCGTGTTAAAAGTAGTCCATTACAGTGGGAATTATTAAAGTGTGGTGAATGATTATAAGGAAATTTGAAGTCACAAAGACAACATTGAGAGGTAATATAACACTGTTAGATATAGAGAAGTTTAAATAATTCAGGTAGAAAGTTAAAACAGCTCCTAAATGAAATGTGTTAGATGTTGAAAATTATAGCAAATACTTAAAAAAAAAGATTAATAGAAAATGTATGTGTACGATTTCCTAGCAAAGAACAGGTTTATTATGTTCTGTTCAGCATGAGTTATCAAGCATGGCCAAATGATGCTATGGAAAAATGTACCAGAGTGTGTTGGTTATATGAAAACTGATATAACAGAAATCATTATCGGATTTACTGAAGATTAACAATTAAATTGGTTCTGAGAAGCTGCAAAAGTGACATCGGTTAGAAGTATTGTGAATTTCCGCGGTACAAATCAAACGAGGATTTGCTCCTATCATTTTACAGATGACTCGTATTGGAAATATACTGAGTCGCAAAACATTGTTTAATGTATTTTCCATTAACGACATTGGTATACCTTTATATAACTTCAAACTATAGATACTCGGTATATCCTTACCATAATTTACCAACGGATGAAGTAACACCAAAACAAAACTGAACAAACCAAGAGAAAAGGCTTCAAATCCATTCTGTGACTCAACGACTCACCTCTGGTACGTGGGGTCCCCGGTTTGTGCCCTGTGGCTTTGTGGTAGATAAATACCGTGTGCGTAGAGATTCTCAGAGTCCTCCTACTATCTTCATTCCACCAATTCTACCACCATCATCCACTTGGGTTGTCTCGCAAACTAATTCTCGCAAACTAAGAGCACTTACTCCATTTTTAATATATTTTAAAACAATTGACAAATGAAAATCTAACTGGTATGCTAGAATGTATCCTAGATAATACTTAAGACTATCTATGAAATAAAATAATTCATAATTTGAAGATATTTGTTATTGCGGGGAGATTAAAAATCCTGGTCTAAACCTTCCTAAGTTACGACCTCCAAATATGTCGGCTAAAAGAATCAGTTTCAAAATCTGAAATTATTCATTTCATAAATGAATAGCTGATTGCAGAAAGGCCTTATGTCCATTTTACCTAATTTAAAAAAAAAACTGTATTCACTATTGCATCAGTCATATATTGTTGACCGACTACTGCCATTCGAAAGATTACACTAGTAGCTAATAAGAGGTACACAATCAACATTGTCGGTTTATGAACAACTGGGAAATTATTATTTATTCTGCTTGGCCTTGGGGCCTTTCTGCAATCAACAGGTAACTAGTGGGGAAAATACCTAGTTTGTACTTGTTTATTCATTTTAATGTGAACCAAAAAAGTGCACAGTTACAATCAATTTCTTGTTGAGAAAGAACGACATTTTTACATTTGCTTTACGTGTGACAACTATCATTCTAACACGCAACCCAACCCAATATTTGCTTCTCAGTTCTGCATGAATATGGCCGAGATATATATCTATTCAGGGTTACGTATGTTGCCTTGCATGAGTATTCGATCCATATGTTCTGAGACCTAAGATCACTACCAGTACAAAATGTACGCATCGATTTGAGAACATACACATAATCTTTATTCACATATCCAACTGAAGAATAGTAATTAACCTGGTTCTCAATCACACACAGAGTATCTTATATTGCTATCAAAGCATCACAACTTGACAACAGCATTAAACCTGGTCCCTGAAATCCAAATTGCCACAGAATTCCATAAGCGACATGTTTAGAAGATCACGACATAATAACAAGTACCTAACAACAACATTCGTTCTTCATGAACAGGTCTAAAAAAAGGATTTTAGCTTGATATGATTCCTATCTTTCCGCTATCATAAAAAGTCACGCATATCTACACTATTTTTCAATGTAACAATTCCACTTAACCCCTTTTTTGTACAAAAAAAAAATGAAAACTTCATAATTCTTAACATTTGCATCATTTCAAAGTTTGTGACCTAGCTTGAAGCAATGTTAACACTTCAACCATTTCACAAGATAGTCCCTGCAGTATTTCCTGAGAACATTAATCAAATACACAAGTTAAATACCACTCATATCGACATAAATATAAGTTGTCCTGTCCATATATATAACTTACATTTACCATAAATTGAAGGCATTAACAAGTCTTTCTACATCTTTTTGTACTTCCTGTACAAATCCCTTTTCCAGCCATAACTGCCATATGACTTTCTTGGAAACCACTTCTGGACGCATCAAAATATGACCATATCCAAAACTAGTTAAGACTTCATCTAAATTCGTACTTGCATTTTCAGTACTGTCTCTTACTTGATTAGTCGAATCTCTCTCAAACTCCTTAGATTCCGCTTGACTACTCATAATCTTCGACTTCACCTCATGTTTCTGGTCAATGTTCTCCTTTGTCCTTTTGTCCACTTGTACCTGTTTCCTATCTTCGCTTTCCGTTTTCAACTGATGTGTGCTTATATCTGACTATGTACTACTTAAAGTATCTCGTAATGCAGTTTCCTTTGATGGTGGATTATGTTTGTACGTTTGCCCCATCAATTTGACTAGATCAGTTACTACCTTTTTGACATCACTGAGTTCCTGTTTTAAAATGTGATAATCTTGCGTCCGTTGTTGATTTTTACAGTCTTGTTTGTTTGTTATGTCAATTCTGTTTTTATATATGTTAGACCAATTAGAATGTTCCGAATTCTCAAAATGATTTCGCTGGTTTCCTTGCACATGGTGTGCCACCTCCCTATCCTTTGACTTTATATCTGAAAATTTATACTTCGTACAACGACAACTTCTATATCTGATAGATCTTTTCCAGTTTGGCATAAGCAAGTCCAAACCAATCCTACCTAAGATGGGAAATCTTAATACTTGGTCTGTAACCCACCAGTCCATGTAAAACAACTCATTGTTATATAGACACGGTAATGATACTTTTCCACTGATGGCGATTTGTGAATGGCTAATATCCCATAACTGTACATTATCTTCTATCAATTGATATGTCTTACTCAAATTATCCAAAACTTGTTTGTTTATTAGATTTAATCCAGCACCTGAGTCAATCAATGCTGTTAATGAATGTTCATTAACTATCATCCGTACCATAGATGGCGGAGACGTATTACTATCCATTGATCATTCTATTGTATTTAGCCATATATCTTGAATACCAAAACCTGACGTTTCTACTGAAGTTGAGTCTTGTTTCTCATGCTGAAGCGATACCTGTTCAATTTGTTGCTTCGTTTGGTGTATCCTTTTATCTTTATTGAAATTTGCACACCTAGCTTTGAAATGTACTTTCCGACCACACGTTCCACAAAATTTATTGAAGGCTGGACATTCCCTAATTTTATGTGTTCGAGCACAAAAAGTACAGTTTCGGATTACTCTTGCATGATTACTATCATTGGTGCTCGACGACTTGTTCAAGTGTGACGTCATTTGAAGTTTATCTATCTGATAGCCCTGTGCTTGTATTTGCTGAAAATGGTGTGACAACATAGCACTATCCCTTTCAATAGTCTCATGTTGCATAGCTAAACGCGATGCTTCTTCAAACGTTAGTTTTTCTGTTGACAATAGTCTTTTTCTGATAGTAGAATCTCTAACTCCAAATCCTAACTCATCTATCAATGCTTCATCTATAAATGAACTAAATTGACATTTAGATGCTTGACTCTTGAGCGTTTGTATGTAATCTAACATAGATTGACCTGGCTGTTGCAAGAGTGCATGAAAGTGAAATCTTTCTGTTCTAAAATTTGTTTTTGTTTCGAACAGTTGTAATAAAATGGATTGCAACTTTCCCCAATCCAAATCTGACACTTTCACTGGTGATATATCGATTTTAAGTTTTTCAAATGCATCATTATCGAGAGAAGCTATACATAAGTCTACCTTTTTCGCATCATCGACGTCAAAAACCTTGCAATGCGATTCGAATCTTTCTAAATATAATGTTATTTTGTCTTTATGCGAATCAAATGGAGTGAACAACATAGTATGTGTAGCCATTTCTAATGCTTTTTCTTGCTCTGAACTTGAAATTAATAATTGCCTTTAATGTCGTGAATGATATAGATATCTGTTGTAAACTCTGTGTTAATCCCATGTATTTTGAATTCACAATTTGATCTTAGTCTCGACATCCTTGTCGGACATTTTTACATTTGCTTTACGTGTGACAACTATCATTCTAACACGCAACCCAACCCAATATTTGCTTCTCAGTTCTGCATGAATATGGCCGAGATATATATCTATTCAGGGTTACGTATATTGCCTTGCATGAGTATTCGATCCATATGTTCTGAGACCTAAGATCACTACCAGTACAAAATGTACGCATCGATTTGAGAACATACACATAATCTTTATTCACATATCCAACTGAAGAATAGTAATTAACCTGGTTCTCAATCACACACAGAGTATCTTATATTGCTATCAAAGCATCACAACTTGACAAGAGCATTAAACCTGGTCCCTGAAATCCAAATTGCCACAGAATTCCATAAGCGACATGTTTAGATCACGACATAATAACAAGTACCTAACAACAACATTCGTTCTTCATGAACAGGTTTAAAAAAAGGATTTTAGCTTGATATGATTCCTATCTTTCCGCTATCATAAAAAGTCTCGCATATCTACACTATTTTTCAATGTAACAGACATGTAACCATGAGGTATTTTTAAATGTATGGAAGTGCTGAGAAGTACGTGTTCATGAAAAACACAAAAAATGTTGATGAACTATTATTGTAAAAAAATAACATAATCCGTACCGATGATATGTTCAGCAACACAAATTGTATATTCTGGCGCCAGCAGGATACCAAATTTTGAATAATATAATCCAGATGTGCCAACTGTTAAGTGCAGAAAAGCCTCATGTCCTGGACACAGGACACTTTTACACGCAACGAAAATTTCACATTCAGATTTCTCGCTTATTATTGTAGGTAGAAAAATCTTTCCTACACTCAACGGTGACCTTACATCTAGAGAACTTAAATACGACGAAAACTGAAATTCGCCAAAAAAAAGTGTACATAGAGCCTTTCTGCAATCAGCGATTCAAATACTAATAAACATATTTGAGACCCTCGGGGGAACAAAATGGTAACCACCATTTTTCAACTTTCGAGTAAATTGGTAAAGAAAATTCAACAATTGGTACAAATCAGGAAAAAAAATACATATTTTTTTTTATTTTATTTACTTGATATATTCATATAGTATTTATAGAACACAAGTTTGAACTTAAGGAACACAATACATGACACATGGAATAAGAAAAACTGAACAATGGAGTATACATACCATTATCGTTATGAAACCACTTGATTTGAAATGGACAATACAGTGTATACGTACATGTCATTTATCTTTTAATTTGAAATAGAAAATATTTTGTCCATATACACTTAATGAAGCCATAATGGCTTCAAATATGTTTCACATGATGTCAGTGAAGATACAGCTTCACAAACAGATGCTGGCAATCCTATTCCACATGACTGTCATAATCATCACTTGACTCAGCAATACGTGCAGCTGGATTTAGGGCAAGGAAATATCATGGTGAACAGGGTGGATGAAGCCTAAGAGTAACAGGACATCGGTGATTGCTCTTTTCCAATTCCCGTACAGTGTTGTACAGGATGTAAGGATGGCAGGTTGGCAGATTCTCGTCTTCTTCGACGAAGGTTAATGTCGTCCCAAATATCGTTCACTAAATAGGGTGATATTTCGATTGAGGTAGTGTTATTAGTACTGAACCTAATGCAGTACACATCCATCAACTTGACGTCGTGACCTTTCACTGTCTTCTTCCTAATATATTTGAATTTTATATAAGACCTTTGGATGATGGATGGTGATGGGAAGATTGGTGGAATGAAGAGAGTGGGAGGAAACGTGAGAACCCCAAGAAAACCCACGCACACGATGCTTGTCCACCACAAAGCCCACATGTCATGAGCTAGAATCGAATCCAGAACCCAAGCACCAAAGGTGAGTGCTTCACGTTGCTATATGATTATGCATCTAACCTTCCAAATATAAAATTAAAATCTCGCTTTTGACTTCATTTATAGCCTTTACGCATCAATGGTACAGGTCAGGATAGAGGAGGGGAGAGGATGAAGGAACCTAGTTGGCCAGGGCCTCTTATGAAAGTACCATCCTGGCATTCGCCTGGTATGACTGAGTACAAGCCGTAGAAAAACCTGTTAGGATGGCCGGCCGCGGGACTCGCACCTCAGCATTGCCTTTCCGAATTTCACGACGCTATGGCGGGGACTATGAGGGCTAGGTAAAATGATTAGCTTAGAAACTAGATAATTGTCTAGAGAGATGTAAGGAGTGGGCAACCATATAAGACATTTACTAACATTTTTTTTTATGCTTGATCCAGTCACCTGCCTTGCTTCCTAGATGTGATTTAAAACGACAATAAATATAATTTCTTGAAAATCAATATACTGCAATTACAATATTATTGTTTTCATATTTTACTGCTAAAATTAATGCAAGACAATCAGCAATAATAGTTCTTAAATGGCAACACTTCAGGCGAGAAGCGGAAGGGTAGCAAAGCATATGTGCTTGTTTACGGTTTCGGCACAGCTCATAGGTAGTTCAAACCTTGCTACGTCTACTCGTATTCTGGTTAGGTAATAATACTTATTTTTTAGATTAAAATAAAAGTTGTTTCCCTAGCAAATTGATGAAATTAAGAAATCACATGTTATAAGTTGTATTATATTAGAGATTTAACCAGAGTTAACCAATGTAGGGTGACATCTTCCTAAATTCTGCAGCATCACACATGCCTAATTTTATGGTTAGGAAAAAAGAAACTGTGGATAAACTCTACTTAGAAAATCCAACTTTGGCTTTACACCCTTAAACAGAAAATGTAAGGAGTAATTTGACTGAGCTAGAAGATATGTTGGGCATTTCGTAATCTAGTCGGGAACACTAATGTAACAAAAAACTGATTCCGGTTTAAAGACAAATCATTTAACATACTGTCGTAATTGCAACACATATTTTGTACAATCGAAAGTACCAAACCCACTGAACATAGGCATCCCCTGATTTTCTAATATGCCAATCGAAAGGGGGAACCTTATCAAGTTATATTTTCATATAAACGACCAGTATGTTATATTAAAAGTGATATATAACGTCACATGTGAATTGTTAGGTGATACAACCCACATATTCACGTATGTTATTATATCACGTCTCATATTCTGCCAATATTAATGTTACATTCTAATGAATTATATGAAAATACAATTTGATAAGCTTCACGTTTGTTGTGAGTTCAATGTATCCCGGCGGGATTTGAAGCCATTGACTACACTCACAGAAAGCGAGCGATGAATCTCTGATGTAAAACAGCTGATATATATATTTTTTTAATTTGCTGCAGGGAAATAATATTTAATGTCATCTAATTAAGAAATAAATTTGTCCTAGTCATTTGAATCCTAGCCATCTTGGATTTACCACTTACACTTAGATTATGACGCATAACTCCTAAACAAATAAACGTAGAAGGTTCATTTTTTAAAACATTTCTAGTGTTACGGGAAATATAAGAAGTTATCATACCTTTTTCTCCACGAGAAACCATGTTTGCATAATTTTAGGATAACATAAAGAATGTGGTCTGTGTTCTGCAACATATTGTCTCCTTATCTTCTATATGCCAACAGAGGCAAAATGTAAAAAAAAATGTTCAAATAAAACTTGTAAGAAATTTTATAAGCATTAAAATGATATATGCAAGGTCTGTCTGAATAGTTTCCAAACTTATTTATTTCTGAGGAAAGTAGTAAACAATGGATGGCAACACTGCACACAGTGCTGCAGGTAACTTGCAGGTGATTCTCTCTTGCTTCAGTATCCGTTAGGCAGCAACTGTGTAGTGTTGTGTGGTTCTTCTTCATCGCAGTTCCCTTTAGAAACTTGAAGATAGCCTAGCAGAAACTATTCTCAATATTCAACAACATTTCGGTGGAGATGCCGGGGCCAGTTCACAAATAAAACAGTGGTACAATCGGTTCATAGAAAATAGTGGAATGTTCCATCCCCACCAGATGCTGATTGCAATCGTTGATCAACATTGTACATCACAAATGCGTACTAGAAGGACACAGTTATAAAGTTATGAAGGAATACTATCTTGACGTTTTAAGTTTCCTACGTGATGCAATTCGTCGCAAAAGACTACATCTTTCTGATTCACGAAATTGGCACATGTAACAGGATAACGGCATGGTCCATTCCTCGGCTTTGGTCCAATCTTTCCTCGTAAGGGACAGCATTCCTGTCGGTCTCCAATGGTCCTTCTGATTTCTGGCTTCTCCCTAAAGGTAAATCGACAATGGAAGACATCCGTTAGAAGATCATACGCAATGCAACGGTGCATTTTCGAAAGATACGTTTCATGCATGCTTCCAGCAATGTCACGATGGTTTGGATTACTATATGGAAGTTGAAAGGCCCTATTGTGAATCTGTCTAGGAATTGAAACGCATTAGCTATATAGTTTCATTTTCCTAGCCTATTGTCGAATACATTTAAGACAGGTCCTGTATATTTCCACAATGTATAATCTTAATGATGAGTAATGTAGCTGCAAATATGGTGGGTTAGGATTAATATGGGCTCTATTTCAATAGAAAGAGAACCGGGGATATACTATTTAGAGTAAAAACAACTGCAATAAAAAGATTTCTCAGTATTCTATACACAAAGATGTGCTCAATAACATACCAAAATTTACACACTTTGGAGCCCGTGAATTGGCCATTATTTTGAAGAAGTGGCGCAGAAAAATATTTTACTTTTATCTCATAAACGGTGAATACTATACAAACGTTTTACGGAAAACAAAATAAAGCCTCGTATTTTTGTCTTTCTGACTCCCTATTACTTAGAACAACGGTTACAAAGTTACACTGGTTTCATTGTTGTCAATTGAAGCCCTTCAACGTACAAACGTATCAAAAACGTGTTTTTTTTGTCACTGTCATTTTGAGGAAAATGTCTGGAAACACTCTGGAAAGCACAAAATTCACTGAAAATCAATGTACAGCGAAAGTACACATAACGTTCACAATATGTCCCGAAAAAAGGTCACAATATGTTCCTGTTTTAGCATGTTTTGAGTACATAATATATGACTTTTCTTGAAATTAATATGAACTACGCCACATTGTTAGTGCATAATATATACACTTCTGGTGTACTGGTTCATAATTTATGCATAAAAAGATCATTTTAAATTGGCAAATGTACTAAACGTGATCTCAAAACGAAGTGTAGATAATGTGAACTAAAGAAGATGTGAACTTAATGTGTACAAAATGTTCACCGAGGGCCAGAAGCTAATAAAAAGACACTTCGACCACACTAAAAACTCACATTTTTTTCGGTAGGTTTACATAAAGTTCGCATACGTTTATGTAATGTTAAGTTTTTGTGAAGCTTCTGTGTTTTCTGTGCAAGGAGAGTTTTCAGTGAGTTAATCACTCCTCATTCGCAGAAAGCAGACTGAGTATGTGTGAGCGACAGAGGATGAAATGGACGATGAACTACCGCAACCGATGATTACACAGCAACAGCACTTTTGGTAAACATTGTAAAGAGGTTCAATCGAGTATTCAACAATTACAGGCCATACCAAGTGTCAGTCAGAATCGTGCATTACGGATGCTGTATTAAAACAACTGCCATCCGTATAGGCTGAAATTGCAACAACATTTAAATGAGGATGACGCAGATGGGCGGTTACGTTTGCACAATGAAGAATGGAGCTGGACAATGAAGAACAAATGTTTCCTTTGTATGACTCGTTGAGCGACGAGACCCTGTGAAAACAAAAAAGAACTGAACCATCGCTATTGGTCTGGTGCCTGCCCATCTGGACAGATGTCACTCTCTTAGCGTTAGTTCGAGAACTATAAACGGGAAGAGGGTCTTGCCACATGTTGTTTAGGGTAGCTTGTACCAAGAAATTTTAGTGTGATCCCTTTAGGACTTAAGTTGATATTTGGCTCCCAATAATATGAGCTTATCCCATAAGTAATGGCGTATTTTTGTACCGTGAGGAAAAGAACGACGACACACCTGGAACAGACAAATAGTCTCCATCGGACTTCACAACACGCTGCCACCTGTCAACCAGTTGTTGAAATCCCACTGAAAGAAGTCACTGGTTTTGGATGCAAAGCAATTGATCACTGTTCGAAGCATGTGATCTTCATTTTGCACTGATTTCCCAGAAAGGTGGTTTTGCAAGCTACTAAAAATACAGTAGTCTGTTGGTGAAAGATCTGGGAAGATCTGGGTACCAAAGTTCCTCTCACCCACATTCCTAAATATTAGCACACGCCATTCTTGCCGTGTGTGGGTGATCGTTATCACTATTGTTGAGCTCACCCTTGCGATTCACCAGAGCAGGATGTTTCTCTAACAATGCAGTCCGTAGGCGTTCAAGCTGCTGACAATAGACATCTCCATTGATGGTCTGGTTATGTAAAGAGTTCAAAATGGATTACCCCACGAATAATCCATCGAACACTCAACATAATTTGCCAGGGGTGCAGATCCAGTTTTGGAACAGTTCCTGCGGCCACCTTTAGGTATCCACTGCCGTTTGAGTGTAATAATATGTTAGAGGACCCACCTATTATCAATTGTCACCATTCTCTTCAGAAATTATTTTATCTGTGACGGGTGAGCAGGGAACTTCAGATGTTAATTCACTACTTCTTCTGTTAAGGTGTTATCACATGGGGTACCCATTTTTTTAGTTTCCAGTTTCGACACGTACTCAAGGTCCTCCAGATGACGATGAACGGTCTAATAGGTGACACTGAATTTACTGGTCAGTTCTTAAAGAATTTGCGTTGGATTTGTCTCCACCGGTACATGCAGGGCATCGTTGTCCAGCTGTACAAGTCTCCCTTATCGTGGTTTATTGATAAGGTTGGTGTCCCCAGACTGAAACATCTGGAACCACCTCTGGCACTTTCGCACATTCACAGCACCCTGGCCATATACGACATTGATGTTTCTTGCCGCTGTGCTGGCTGGATGTTCCTGGTGAAGTTTATACATCATGATATGGCGTACGTGGTCTTGCGACACTCTCATGATCAAACGCAAGTTACATTTCAAAAACGCGGATCACCGTTCTCCTTATACTCACTGCTGTGCAATCAAGTTCCCTATATGACTCAGCTATGACACGTGCCCCCTACTTCACTATTCGCTTTTGAGATGGCGTCATGGTAGAGGTCATAGTACATGTGACATTACTTATGATATAACGCGATATTTTGATCACTGTTTTGTTCACGTTGCCGCACACACAAAGCAAGTTATATTTTTGCACTGCTTGTATGCTGGCCACCGTTGATCAAACCTTCATCTTCGAAAGCACAAATCCATTTGACGACATTTTCTTTTAAAATGAGGGCAATTTTCTTGCTTCAAACAGTGTAAACGTTTGGTATGTTTTTCAGTGCACCTTTTTGCATAGAATAGCGAATAAAATCTTTTTTATTGTAGTTTCTTTTTAACCTAAATCAAATCGTATTTTCTCTGGACTATTTCTATTGACCTAGATGGCAATTCAAACCTTACGCATGATGTTTTCAGCTACATCGCGGAGCTATAATATAATTAATTATGAATTGAGGCAAATACATCATTTTAACAGATTATAAAATTTCCTACAACTTTTACTCGATTTGTTTTCTGATATCTTGGCTCTGGTGACATGTACGAAATAAAGAAGGAAACATATTTTTTAAGTATATTCTAAAATGCAAAATACCTACTCGTGGAGAAAAAGTTTTATTTCTCATATTTTCTATTATACTAGAAATTTATCAAAAAAAGAACGAACCATCTACGTTCATTGGTTTGGGTGTTCAGCCGGTCGTCCATTGGATGGATCCATAGTCGGACGACTAGCGAGTCGTCTGTATATGGACGACCTAGGTTTCAGACTAAATCCTATTCGAATGGGACTTGTCGCTAGCCTGAAGAAGTCGGCTGTAATATAGGTCTCGCATTGCTTTTCATACGACTAGTTTAGACGTCCGATTACTGGCCTTATGTCTCATAATCTAAGAGCAGGTGGGAAATCGAAGACGGCGGAAAACTTGTAACTGGATTTTTTTTTGTTGATCTTTTGAATGTTAATAAGAGTAATATGTGTAATTTATTCCAGTAGGTTTTATCATTTTATTTTATATGTCTAGCTTTGAATCGATTTTTTTGTAACTGCACTCTACTATAATGAAAAATAATTTCCAAGGTCAGCAATTTTAAGATACGTAATAGAGTGTAGAGTTTGTGATGCCGAGCGTTCGTGCTTTTCATTCAATTCGCGTACAAAGACACGAAAAGTTGAAAACTCGGACAGTAGGAAAAGATGCTTCTGGCTGTATGGCACTAAATATGACGATTACATCAACTATCACTGCAAAATATATAATAAAAACCAAAGGCTTCATTCAACAATTTTATTTACATTTCTCCTATAAAATTCCATAAATTTTCCAAGAAAAACTCTGTAACAATTTCTTCAAAATCGAAGCTATTCACTTCAAATCAATCTAATACGCAACGAAGATCTATATTAACCAATGTATATCATCACCACTTACAAATACAATAATATCAAAAAGTTCCAAACACTTCATAATGCTCATACAAAACGCCGTAATTCATTCTTTCAAATTAAGAAAATTACTAAACATTTTTTTATTCAACCAAAACAAGGTCAGGTTCCAGCATCCTTAACAAGAATAAATAAATTTTAGAAATGAACCAACCAGCAATAATACTTCAGAGAAAATCCAAACCCTGTTAATTATATTTTAGAGAGGGTGGGTGTTTAAAAAACAACGAAATGTAATCTAGTTTCCTTTACAATTCGAAAAATCAAATCACACTGATTCTAGTTAATTATGCTACTAAACTCCACTAATTAATTTTATTATAATCTTTCATCAAAATGCCTGAAGTATTATATTAACAAGGCTAAGTTAACTTAATGTATCGACGTTTCTGAAGGTTTCACATCATCATCACAAAAAATAAAAATCAGTCTATTTTCTCCGCTCAAATCGTTTAATACTTCAAATTAATATTTGAGAATCAATAAATACGTCAAAAGACATTAAACTCTAAGCTCAATTTAATTTTCTAACCAATGAACCTAATTTCAACTCCGTTACTTAAGTTTTACACTTTTAATGTAACCTAATATGAATTATAGCAAAATCTGAAATATTCAATATTCAATCTGTTTTAATTTGACTAAGAGTCACCTTCATTTTCTTACTACTTCAGTCACAACCACACCAAACGTAAAAAAAACGAAGTAGCACACAGATTCGAACCCAATCCGCTATATCAAACCTCACTTTCTTATCAAAATCTTAGTTTCAGTATCAGGGGACTCAACAGCTCATTCTACACTATCACAAAAAACTAACTTATCCTAACCGACAGCAGTTCACAATAAAAGTAATTCTAAGCCAAACAAAACATCCCTGAATTATCGCACCACTTTTAGAAAAATAGTAATGGATTATGCTGATAACCACTCAAAGCATGCAAAACAAAAGGAAAAACTCTCAGACGTTTCACCATTTCACTTACACTGTTGAAACCAATTCGAATAAAAAAAAATCTTCAAACTCCAAACTAGAATAATCCCAGTAGCACACATCTTAGAGAATAATTGAAAAATGGAAACAAATCCTAAAGGAAGATCAATCCTAAACGTTCACCGAACCATTTAACCGCCGAAAATATACCCATACTCAGAAACATGTCAAAATCCGAAAAATGTTTCAGTTTGCCTCAAATGCACAACACGAATTTAAACAAGTCCTCACGAAAACACAATAATTATATTGAATAAAAAATTATTACCACAGAATACTATAATTATTACTAATCGAATTTTGAAACAATAGAATATAAAATAAATCAACCGTAAGCTATGAACGATGAACGCCATCATTCAAACCACCCCGCGTGCTAACCACATGGACAACCGACAAAATCGAGAAGTTTCCAACGAACTCACAATTCCTATTTAAGAATATTTCCAAAGATAAAGAATGATACCTCTTGCTCACTTTTTTAATCATTGAACCTTGCACTTGGCCGCACAAACTATAGTTTAACCCTAATAATACTTCATATACTTTTACGTAGCTAAAGTCCTAACTTTAATCAACAAAATTACAATTCATTCGATTCAGATCACTTCTTATTTAAAAAAAAGACACGAAACCATCTAGCACTACTTTATTTTTCACACGACTTCAACTCGCTGTAATTGTAACACTTCAAAAGAAATTTATCAAATTATTTTAGTCACTTACCTTAATAATATTGCGAGTTTATTTTCCTACATTTTATCTTAGTTCCTTTGTTTAATAATTTTTCAAAGAATTTAATTCCGAATCTAGCAAAACTGCCTTATAATACTTTAAAACAACTTCTACTGTTGGCTGCTTCACCATCCCTCGTATTTCTTCGTAAACTTCATGAACAAATTCTCTCCAACTTAATCCAATTTAAACATTTACCACAACAGTTATCAATACACTGTAAAATTTTATTTTGCTTGACATTGGCTACGAACTTACAAAACTAAACTAAGATCTTTACACAATCGACAAGTTATGGAAGTAACTGTTAGACCCAAGTCATGTTACTCCGGCCATTTCAACCACACCTCTGATCATGGTTCCCGTTTCTTCTACAAACCAGACCAGTGGAGCTGCAGTCGTTTCAGTGTAGCAAAATCAGTCCATTATTTTTATATAAAAAAACAAGTATAAATTACGTAACTTTTCATCAACAAAAGTATTGTAGCGACGGAAAATTACATATGAGGAGCTACAAGTTTTAATTATTTAGATTTTCTTTTTGTGTGTTTTGTTTATTTAACTCGGGCGTCATCTTCTTTCCTCTTGCAATATTCACTGACATATTTTCATATGTTCAAATTATTATTGTTTAGTAGGTAACAAACCCGTTATGTTGTTTTGGCATAACTTGCTATGTATTCTCTTCTGTACATTTTCAAACCGACCATTAGCGTTCTACCCCACCGAAAAGTGCATATTCCCTAATGTGCGATTATTATGGTTCGTTACTGCCATCTATCCACGAATTTTCGTGCCAAATGTCAACATTCCAGCCAATCGGAAAGTACATTCTCGGTATATATAATGTGGGGGAGGTCGTGTAGGGTGTTTATGAGATACTTATTGTTTTAACTGTGTGTGTTTTTTTTTAAGTAAAATGTCAGATTAATTCAACCTTACCAGGATTTTGTATGCGGAATTTCAGATTTCTATTCCGTCGAAAAAAAAATTCGATTTCCGGTGAAAGGGATGATATTCGGATACATAACGGGGTAATTGCGTTGTTTTTATGTTTCTTCCAAAATTCCAACTAGCATATAAATTTAACTCTCTAAGCCAACGGGATGTGCTTTAGAAACAACTGGAACGTCATACAGACATTCTTTAATGATCTATAGTTAAGTGTATCCGACATATTATGTCAGCAGTAAATAACAAAAGAACGTTTCATTGACTATAGATAACACAGTAATAGTGCTAGGTTCAAGCTTTCTTAAAAGATGGCAGCTTCTGTTCCTGTAAAATAAAATACGTGTGGGGCAAAAAGCATTGCAACCAAAAAACAATGTGACAGGTTGTTTGCAGTAAAATGTAGTTTATATCATAAGGTTGTTTTGTGAGCGATTGGGCTGTTCTGTTTATATTGGAGTGAATTATAATTAAAAAGATTTCGAGTGACATTGAATACTTCAATCAAGATAAAATAATGTGTCCGTGAGCGCTTACTAAACTTACAAAATCTGAATAATAGGATGGATGCACACTACTGTCTTCCCGCAAGAAAACCTTAAAAAAATATCTTCCTAATACTAGTTTTGAAATTCTGGGCAGATTGTAATTAAAAACCTTTACTGAAATATTTGCACACTTGCAGTCTAAACATTTTTTTATCACTTAGCATCAAAATTGACACTTTTGCTTTGGCCGGATGGGTTTTGTGGACGTTTGTTTGGTTCGGGGCCTGCGTTTTGTTGCTCAATCCGATCTTTACCAAACACCAAAAATGATATAAAATAATATAACACTAATATAATATTAAATACAAAGGACGAAAGTAAGTAGCTATTAAGAACTGGAGATCCAGTCATGTGGTCCTGCGGACCCTTGGCATTTACTTTATGGCAGATGTGCTTACATTAATTATTCTTACACCGGGTAATTTTAGATTTATTAATAATGTTGAAGCTCTACATAAAAAGCAAATGCAAGAGAATCCTCTACGGTAGGTGCTTCAAAGAACATTATTAACTATAGCAGATATTGCACTGCTAAACATAAGACATATTATAATACAAGAATCCATATTTAAATTTAATAAAAATGAGATTTATTATTTATCAGCTTTAACATTTAAAGTTATTTTTCCGAAGAGGGATTTCATACAACAATTTTGGTTTTTAGGATTTAGAAGTCGAAAATAAAACATCCGGCAACCTCAGAACCTGCAGAAGTTTTAAAAAATCCGGATTTTTTAAGTGACAGAAAATGACAACTTGTACTGTGCTTTAAAAAATAAAAATAAAATTAAACACTAAATGAAAAACTAATGAAATTTTAATGTTCAACAACTAAATAAAATACTGTAGTTTTTCAGAATGATAATCCAACTAAATAAACTAGTTCTACAGAAAGTCGAAAAAAAATAGTTTTAAAAATACAACTACTGCTTTGCCATCCAGCGTTGAAAAACGAACATACGTACCAACGTACTCCACGCAGACGGAAGTAATCATGATAATCATGACCAAACATCTGATTCTGGAGTTCAGCGCTGTCAGAACATAAACGGCGCTTCCTAAAAACAATGGCACGCCAACGCGGTAAAGTTAAATTTTCTTGAAAACATTGGGAACTTAGGGTTTTCATCACTTATGCATATGGAAATTTATTGTAGGGGAACGCTTTGTCACGACTTCTGCACCAGGGGTAGAAGGTGAAGTCAACCAGCTTTTGATATGTTGTACACCTTGTTAATTAAGGTTTGTATGAAGAGTCTATAATAGTTTCCAGAAAGCTTGGGAAATGTATTGTTTTCTGCATAGAGTTCTGAGGGATGAGACATTTCATCGCTAGTTCTGGACGAGAGGTAAAGATGCCACCACTAACTTTCTGTATGTTGTACAGCTAATTAAGCTTCGTCTAAAATCTTATATTCGTTTCCGCGAGGTATCGCCAACTTAGTGTTTTCGGCTTTTCTTCCCATGAATATCTATTTGAGGGAACATTTTGTCGCAATTTCTGGAACAGGGGAGGGAGATGATACAACTATACATCTTTTGATATGTTGTAGAGCAAATTAAGTTTCATCGAAACGACATACAATTATTTCCGAAAAACGTCGAGAACTTAATGTCACCTCTCACCATGCGCATAAATGCGGAAAATTAAGTTGCCTATATTTTCCTGAAAAGAATATAGGCTCTTTAGAGGAAGGTTAATTAGCCCTACAACATATCAAAACATAGTTTAGATCACCTCACACCCCTGCTCCAGAAATCGTGAAAAACTGTCCCCTCCCAAAACTTCCATACGCATCAGTGCCGAAACTTCTAAGCTCCAGGTGTTTTCCGATTGCTATTATTCGGTCTATAGACTAAATCTAAATATCTCTTTAACACGCCTAACTTAGTTCAGGTCACCTTTCATCCCTGGTCAAGAAATCGTGACAAACTGACCCCATTCATAGACGTCCATGCGCATAATTGTAGAAAACTCCAAGTTGACGATATTTCGGGGCAACGATTATAGATTCTTTAGATTGTACTCCGTGTTAAAATATACATTGATCATATTTTACACTTAAGCAGCAAGTGCTGTGAAACCTTATGCGCCCGCTTGGTCCGTCTGTCGACAACTTTTAACTCAGGAACTACTAGGGCTAAGAAGGTGGTTGAGGTGTTATTGAGAAGGTGAGACTAGCTCAAACCCGAATAATTCATTCAGATTGCAGGAGCGGATCCCGAATTCCGGGGGTGGGTGAATTTCAACTTTAGAACTGTTAGAAAGTGGTCGAGGTGTTGTTGGAAAGGTCTCGTCGCAATTTTTCGAACGCAACATTAACCATATAAATAGAATGCCCGCTGCTGAAGCCTTGGGGTAGCTTATATGCACAGTCTCCCGACTGACCTCCACCTCATTTGTTTTCTATTAAAAAATTAAGTAAAACTGATTTTTTCTAAATAAATGTTTGGGTTTATAAAATCACCGTTCCGCCTAAAACATGTATCCAATTTCAGCACTGGCCGCAGTCATAGTTGGTTTAAGGTAGGGTTACCTTAATATACTAGTGTCCAAAATTAAAGCAAAATTGGCAAAAAATGATAAATAATTGTTTTAAAATGTCGTGTGATATCAATGCATGGTCAAAAATATATTTCTATCAGTTTTGATGTAGAAAGACATAGTTAATGGTAGAAAATAAGGGTTGGAGCAAGTATAGCAACTGAACAGCTTAGAAATGACTAAAAGACGACTGTTAAATGACGACTCTGGAGAAACAGTGGAAGACTCGAAGCTGCACAGTCACAGACCAAAGTAGTCAGATAACTCAGAGTGAATTCCTCAATGGTTAATCGTTCTTGCAGACTGTTAATTGACAAGGAAGACACGTCCAGAGGCCCAGCCAGGACATTCAAGAGTTATATCTGGAAGCGAAGAACGTTATTTGCTGATAAAAGTCAGGCGCCAGAATTGGAGTAGCATCCGTCAACTGACATCAGACCACGCTGCTGCAACAGGAAGGGAGATATCCCGGAAAACTATGGATAGAAGACGAGGGGAAAGATGACTGTATGTAAAGTGACCGGTAGTTTTTGTGTCTTTGTACTCTGATCAGAGAAGGAATCGTTGACAATGTTGAAGAGATTACAGTCATTGGGTACATGCAAATTGGACGTTCGTATCATTCAGAGATGAGTTTGATTTACTCTATAGTCTGATTCTCGACGGTGCATCATCTGGGGAGAACAAGGAACATGATATAAACCTTCCAACATCATCGAATGTGATCAATACAGAAGTGGCGGGGCGTTGCCTAGTGCCAATAATCATAGCGTTTCGGGCATGCAGAAAAGGAAAAATGGATTTAAAATGATTGCGCCTCCATCCATGTAACCTCCTTCTACCGACAATAGAGGAGGATGAGTATCATCTGGCATTCGCCTGGTGAGACTGAGAATTCTTGCCTTAAAGATACGAATACAGGATGTACTCCGGGGGTTAATTAGTAGCTACAGAAAGGCAAATGCTGAAAGGAGTGACACGAGGCATAGATAAATGACAAAATAACGAGTTTACAAAAATAGGGGATTTATTGCCCTTTCACAAATTACGTGCTTAATCATAACAGACGGTCAGAATGGATCCCACCAACGACCATGAATAACTAATCCCAGACATTCTAATCAGAACTCCACTTACCCAGAAATCCAGCCCAGACAAGAAGGGGTCGTCGCTCCAACGGCGGACTTCCAATATCAGAGAGGAACGTCTTCCTGAACTAACTGGCCTGCTAGCTCAACGATGAAGCCCAAACACTGAACCTCCAGGTCAACGAATGGCACAATGGTAGCGCAGGGCCCGCAGGTTGGCAGACCCAGATGGATAGGTCGACGGGCAGGATGACCTGCCTAGATGAGAAGGATCGTCTACGATAGAATCGATGTAGCGCCTGCTAGTATAGTAGTTCGCCCATACTCTCTTCGTTCCGTTCCTCTCTTGCCTCCGTATTTATGTCCGCCCAAGAATTGTTGGAATTTCTTCCTGGTTGGAGCGATGAACTGTGGTGTGACGATACAAATTGTTTCCTGTCTGGTGATTTCAGTGGCGTTCTCCAAAGTGTGTTATCCCTCTGTCCACAATATATTCGGAGCGGTGCATATTTTGCTATACTTGTAGGCTCATTCTTTACTTTCTTTCGACACCCGTCCAGCTCGATACCAGAGGCACGTTCCCATTTTACCACCCTTGCAACCCTATATATAGTACAATAAGGAAGTGCGAGCTGCTAGCGTGAAAAAAATTGACTTAATTTTCTAAGCAAAATATGTTTATTAGAGACATCTCTGGAACCTTATTATGAGAAACCCATTTCCATTGCTTTAAATATAGAATATATATTAGGTCACATATGCAAGTATCCTACTTGTAATCTACTAGTAATCAAAAGTTAACCTTTAAATTATGGCAGGGGAATATTATATTTCTTTAATGTTTCCCTAAGTTATATTGGGGAGGTAATGAATTAATTCCAATAATATTAAATTGTATCTCAAAACTACAAAAAGCGTGTTGTAAGTAAGTGCGTAAAGATCAGACGGCATATCATTGCTGAATTTGCAATACCTGTTTTGTGCATTAAAAAAATCAGGAGCGCAATAAATATGTTTTAAAAGTTAAATGTTATTTTCATTTTTTTTAAATATTTATTAATGTTAAGTGCCGTGACTTAAAGGAATATCTATTAGCAAATATAGTCAATTAAATTTCACCAGGAAAAAGTGTTGCAAGTCTTATTTTTCACATAACAGGAATTACAAAACCAAGCACGGCAGATATTGCGTTTTCAATTTAAAAGCATTAGATTAATTAATTTTACACGAAGCTGTGATTTCAGAAGAAGGGGAGTGTTTTTCTTTTTCTAATGACACGAAAAACTAAATTTCGGATTTTTGTGTACATAGCAGGTATTGCGAATTCAACGACGAATGCAGCAAGTCAAACCTTTAGAGTTCATCGGTGCTAATTTTTTTGCACCACCTATCTCTGATAAATCTGTATGATTTTGAACTCACAAGTTACATATTAACAACATCAAAATAACAATTTAATAACTATATTTTACATTTAAAAAAAAACGTTACCTTTATTACTGTCAAGAGCTATTATTGGGTCTGTAACTTCGTACAGTTATGCCGGTACTCTCGAGGCTAGGTTTTAATTACACCGGAATTTTGTTCCGATGTGTTCCGGGCCAACTTGAACACTGACTGTGGCCAGAATAGGAGTGGGGTGGGGATGTAGAAAATAAGTCCACCAGGGTTTATTCTCAATGCCCCATCCCAACATCCACCTTGTGTGCCTGAGGATAGCCTGGATAAATCTAAGTCAGGATGACCGTTACCAGGATCGAACCTAGACCCTATCGAATTCAAAGCGAACGCTCTATTAACTGAGCTACAGCTCGATGCATCCTGAATAGAATGCATGCCATATGTTTAAGAACTATTTTCTTATTTCACACAAAACTTCACATTACAGCATTAAATTGATGTATCATTTATTATCATATAAGGGAGAGAAATCTGCTCTTCAAATAGATGTCGTCAAGGTGATTGATTGCACTGTAATTTGTAATAAATATTTTTTGAAGTGGTCGAAATACTTCCATACACGCGCATGCATTTTAGTCATGTTATAGATAATGTAACCATGAAGTTTATCTTTTAATTTCATTATTAATGTCTTCTTCCTCCAAGATGCATGGAAACTTATACCGATGTGTGAAATAAGACCCGTCGTTTGATATGTGAGTTTAAAGGTCTGTATATCCGTTGTGTGTGCATGTAGATTCATGTACTTCTGTCAGCAAGAATGTGAAAGTTCTACATATATTTGTACAAAGTTTGGGTATTTTGATTCTTGTAGTAATGCACAATGGGTCCTGGGCCAAAGTGTGTTGCATCTTCCCTAGATCCATTATACAGAAAACACAATTCTACTCTTTATCATTTTTGCACTATTAAACCTGTAACTCTAAAATCTCGTACGTAAAGTGAAGAACAAACTTCGACAGTATATCTCCAAGTTCTCTATTTGGCAAAACTAGCTTAATCCATCATCATTCAGATTCGCTTCTTTTTTAGATATGATTTATTTCTAACATGTTTTCCCCTGAAAATAGAATTTCTGTTTTTTCGACTTAATTTATAACAGATACATTATGATCATATAAACAGTAATTACACAATCTCTAGTATAAAGTATGGTGCATGCTGCTACTATTAATTAGTTAAGGACCTCGAGCCGATAGAGATGTTAGTTCGCTCGCTTTGTGCGTGTGGTTACGGGTTTATATCCTGCAGACGCCATTGAACTTCCAAAAAACTGTAGGTTCCGTCCTCTAAGCTCCTCAGTTTTTTCTGCGACGTTAATAACAATTCGGTCACTCATTAGTTAAGTTTTATTAAAGTGAATAAACATGTTTTAAAAAAGATGGAAAGCGAAGAATACGAAGAAGGCGTTGGAAAATCAAAGGGGTCAATATTAATACTTCCATGTTTACGGTCAGAGAAAAAAAGCTCACATAAAGGATGCTATAAAGATGGCACTGTGTCTGTAAATCACTTAATGTCGAATAATCACTAAATGCACAATAAAAAGTAGCACGTTTTCCAACAGAGAAAATTTTTAACGAATCGAATTTTAAACGGTTTCAGAAAAAAAAGTATTTTGATTTCCTGTGTGTATACAGTATAATAATATTGTATAAATTATCCAACTACAAGTTTACTGTGAAAACTTAAATTTCTATATATTCTTGTTTTGAACTATAAATAAAATCTACTTGAAAGATGCAGACTAAAAGTGACAAATAATATTTTCAAATATTCCAATTCCAAATCTTTAGAGTCGGTACCAGATTATAAACCACTATATACAAGCTACTGCCTACAGCTTAGTACCCCTGTAATAACTATCCATAGGTTGAGTACCACAAGGCTAGGTGGTAATTCTTTTAGCCAATAATTTGGTGCCACGTTCACCATTAGGAATATTTTAACAATTCAATTAATTTTCACTCTTGACAAAAAATACCCAATTATACAATCCTCAGAACAGACCGACCTGGATTAAAAGGTGGAACAGCAATTATTTTTAAAAATTACTTACCAATTGACCAAATTACCTTACCAGCACTACACTCCATAGAAGCTACTGGCGCAAAACTTCAAACTCAGGACTCACCAATCATACTAATCGCAGCTTACAAACCACCGAACATACCCCTTAGCATTCAAGACATCCAACTCATCAGTGCTCTAGGAAATAGAATCTTAATAGCTGGAGATATTAATTCAAAACATTCTTACTGGAATTCTCGAATTTCCAATCAAGCAGGCAAAGCACTATATCATGCATTACCGCGACTAGATGTAACACCTATAGCTCCTGTAGAACCGACACATTTTCCAAAAAATGGTGGCAGACCAGATGTTCTCGACATGGCACTCATTAAAGGAATAGCAGTACTAGATGGTCCACATGCAAAATCAGCACTTGATTCCGATCATATCCCGGTACTAATGGACATTCAACAGCAACATTACTATGAAAACCGTCAGCTACCACCTATCTATCTTACCGACTGGGACCGCTATTGCCAACTCATAGCGCAAAATACTAACACGAAATTATCACTAAATTATCCAGCTGACATTAGTAAAGGAGTTGACACTATCACTTCAACTATTAAAACTGCACTCAATCAAACAACCACCTCAACCGCACAGCCACACATCAATCCACAATTAAATCCTGAGCATCTACGAACTCATGCCCTGATACTCTTAAAACGATGGATTCGCAAACGATGGCAGAGAACTAAACATCCTGAGTACAAAGCACTATTGAATTTTTTAACACGTAAAATTAAATTTCGCATACAAAGACTAGCAGCACAACGGTGGTCCACAAAATTAGAACAACTCCAAGAACAAAACTATGAATTTTGGACTTTAATCAAAGCAGAAGTACTGGCCGAGCACCTGGAAACCCAATTCATGGTTAATGCTGAACCTTACGATGAAGACACCATCACAGAAGTTCATCGTTATCTGAATCACAAAACTTTTGATCAACCTTTCGACAGTGCAACGTTAATTACACCACGTCAAGTACAACATGCTATCAAAAGACTCCACAATCGTAAAGCTGCAGGACCTGACAGAATTTCTCCACAAGCGCTCAAACATCTGCCAAGGAAAATGTTAGTCTTGATCACCCGAATATTTAATGCAATTCTCCAACATGGTTACTTTCCACCTCAATGGAAACTAGCAAGAGTGGCAACCATACCCAAGCCCGGTAAAGATCTACTCTACCCACAAAATTATCGTCCAATCAGTTTGCTCTGCACAATTAGTAAAGTTTTCGAACGATTAATTCACATCCGTCTATCAGAACATGTACAAGCTCGAAATTTACTACCTAATCACCAATTTGGCTTCAGAACTAAACATGACACCACTGCACAACTTGTTCGCGTATTTGAAGAAATCACGCTTCAGTTTAACAACCGAGGCCACACTATTGGTATCTTTTTGGACACCTCAAAAGCATTTGATCGGGTTTGGCACAGCGGACTACTTTATAAATTAAGCACTCAAGGATTCCATGATCAATATCTCCGTTTGCTACAATCCTATCTACAAAATCGCAGCTTTTATGTCAACTACCAAGGTTCTGATTCCACCATTCACCCAATCACAGCAGGAGTTCCTCAAGGATCAGTATTAGCACCGTTACTCTATAATCTATATACCTCAGATATACCGACTCACCTTCATACTAAGCTAGCCACCCTCGCTGATGATACCGCCATCTTTGCATCATCCCGTAATCTCCGATACTCACACCTCTATGCACAACGTCACCTAAATTCTATTGAAACATGGACCACGAAATGGAGAATGAAATTAAATGCGGAAAAGACAACAGTAGTTCATTTTTCCAAAAGATATACAGGCATCCTACAACCACTCACCCTTTTCGGCATCCAACTTCCATATAGTAAATCAGCAAAATATCTTGGAGTTGAACTTGACCGCACCTTACTCTTCCAGCCACATCTGAAAGCAGTTGCCACAAGAGCACTAACCAGATTACTAGCACTCTATCCGATCCTCCATAGTCGAGAACTAACGCTGAACGCAAAATTGAACATTTATATTATGATGATTCGTTCTATCTTAATTTATGCTGCTCCCGCATGGCAACATGCAGCAAAATCTCACCAGCTACAACTACAACGGATTCAAAACCGTGCGGCAAGAATGATAACTGGACACAGTAGAGATACAAGAATTGCTCAACTACATGAAGACCTGTCACTACCATTACTCACCGAAGTCATTGAAATTAATTGTCGTACATTCTGGCATCGCATAACCAACTCACCTCATCCTACCTTACATACAATTGGAACTGCACAACCTCTTCGCCACACCCATCGAATGCCCCATCCCACATAATCCTACTAATAACAACTCCGACTATCTGTCACAAATTCACGATCAATCATCTTTTTATGGAAGGACTTTTAAACATCTAGCCTCACTGACAAACTTAAACATCTTAGCCTCACTACATAACTCCCCTCCTCCTTCAACCTCGTCAACAACCTAAATAAAACATTATTGTAAAATAATATATTTAGCAAATCATGACCAACTCCTCACTTTTCACAATCATTGCCTTAGAGAAGCGACAGTTGCTCTCTAATCAATACCGACATTAACATTCATCCCGTCAACTACATATCAATTGGAAGGTATGAGCAAACAATGCTCGAAACTTCACAGCCCACCCCGACATTTACTCTGACTGACTGACTGACAAGCCTTGCGACTTTCGTGCAAGGAAAGACATCTCCAAAAATAATGATTCCTCTAAAATAGGGGTGCGATTATTATGCAACGGTCACGAATAAACATGAAAAAATAATAATTAGTTTTAAATGCCCTTTAAATTACGTAAAACAAACTATAATTTTAAATTAAAATTAAGTAGATAGAAAGAAAAGAGAAAATATTTTTTAAATTAATTAGCATACGCGTAGACCTACTTTTTAAACTCTTGCATATATAACTTTTGTATGTCTCTTTACCAGCGACGAAAATAAAATAATGTGACCAATCCTTTTGTGTACTATTACCATACACTTTGTGTCATACTATTTTTATACATCCACACTGGCGCTACCATTTAATAGAAGCAGCATCGTCCAAAGGTTTGGACAATATGTATGCAAATGTAGACATTTTATTCAACATTATGAGCTTTCGTCTCATAAACTGTAGGTATTAGCTTTGATAGATTAGTTTCATTTGACGTTATTGGCTTTAATGGTTTACGACAGTAATTCATATCCATCTAGTGTATTTGCGCTTGTTTGTTACATGTTTCGCTTTCGCTGTTAAAAAGGTGTTTAAAACAGAATGGTTTCGTAATATGGAAACCAACTTCACTGATAAAACAAAAGCACAGAAAGTTATCTTGATCATGTATCAAGGTATCAGTTAAAAGCCACGAATTTCAGAACCAAGTCGGAATTCGATGCATTAGTACCTTAAGTCTATTTACTTTTGTTACTTTAGGGTCAGAAATTTAATTGGAAATACCAAAATTTAACTCGTTATATTTTAGGACCACTTTGTGTAAGAAATGTTGTGTCCACAAGCCAAGAGGTACAAGTGATTGACAGACAAACAAATAGTAAGAGGTAATCTTCTATATATAGACCTATATATATGTTACACAAAGCTGTTATATTTTGTAAAACAAACCTTAGGCCTCAATGTGTCTATGTACGAGATACGACAATTTCAATTGTTTATTATTCAATGTCACTTAACATCCCTTTGCTTCTGGACATCTCGAATGAATCGTATATTTTTAAAATGGCATCAGTCCGCAATTTGGCTATTTCAAGTTTTGCACAGCTGCCATAAAAATATAATAAAACAATCATTTATTTCAAGTTTTATAGTGACCTGATAACATTTAATAGAGATAGATAATTTTAGTCAAATTTTAGTCACCTGAAAGTTTTATGTTAGTATCACAATGCGCACGATTCTCCGATTGCATCACATTAGCCTACCCCACTATATCCTCTTAGAACTAGGCGATATTGGAAGTACGATACATGTAGTTAGCAATGATATTAATTTCGGTATTAGTGTACCAAGATGAAGTAACGAGTTTGGGAGTCAACTTTGGAGTGAACTTGACCTCCTGAACTTTAGTTTGACTCTAATACATACATTAATGAAGCATTAACGTTGGAGTTGTTATATTAAATAGAGCATTAACGTTGGTATGGGGATATTAAGAAGAACCAACGTTCAGGTTATGATATTAAGAATCACTAACGAATCACTAACAATTCCCTCTATTTTAGTGCTTGAAGTAGTGTTAGCGTGAACTTGCGCCCCATTCTCAGAGCTTTTGCGTCTATACAAATAAAGCATAAACGCTGGTTTAAGAAGCACTAACCATTGGAGCTAATTTTGTCATTAGTGTATCAAGTACAACTAAGAATTTTACGGAATAACTTTAGCGTGAGATTGGGCTCCACATATATGTCGCCCTTAGTGTCTACAGTAATGAAACACTGACGTTGGAAATGGCGAACTAAGAAACACTAATGATACACTAACCTATTTCAATGTAACTGATCGGCAGTGCTATCTTATTTGACCAATCAAGAAACGCGATATATTTCTCCCTGTATCTACTTTATCACATTTTCATTGTCACTAATAATGAGGTACTAACGTAACAATTAGGGTTTCCTGGAAACAGTAATGATTACCTTAAGTGTCAACGTTACTGCTTTGATGGGAGTTTAGTGTGAACTTACGATTAGACATGATTTTTTTTGTTTATTCTGTCTGTAAATTTGAAGTACTGAGAAGCACTAACCCTTGCAATACTTGAGAATGTTAGTGAAGAGGTACGGGGCCAACTTCACACAGATACTTGAAGTTGCTGATATTTCAACAGACGCTAAATACACCGTATTTGCTCTCGCACACCTTAGGTGCTTAATCACAGCCTGTTGATGCAGGTTTTATATCTATAAATTTATTCTAAAACGGCCAATCAACCGTATTGTCAAGTACCTTATTGATATTTCTAGAAGCAATCCGTTAGGTTTACACTCCTCTATATTTATATAGCACATTGACCATTTCTAAACTAAGATACAAGACTCCATTTTATATTCAAAAATATCGAAGATTGACCCATTTAGAATCAAATCATAGACATATTTCCTTAGAATAAAATTGCCAAGAAAAAAGGCAAAGCTATCCCCTGTGCGATACGCACGCGCCATGAACGGCGCATGGGGGATGTGGAGGTAGCGCTCAACATTTTCTTGACTTACGGTATATGAGGTGGGGTGATCAGTCCCACTCTCGACCGCCTTTACCTTCCCAAGGTGCCCAGGAGTACCAAGTACTCAATTTGATAGGAGGCTGGGTGGATCTCAGATCGCCAGCCATGAGAACACTGAGAAAAGTCTCCAGCATCCTGGCCGAGATTTAAACCCGGGCCGCTCGATTCGTAGTCAGACACGCTGCCGCCTGAGCTACGGCGACTCTTAAATATATTAGTTCATATTTGTTTAAGGTAAATAGGTTATTGGTACTCATAGTTATTCCATCTAGAGGTAGTTACAGGTAACTGTTTATCGACTAGGGTAAGAATGTAACACATAATAAAAAAGCTACCACTATAAGGGAAAAGTGAAAATGTGTTTCTTCTTATATTCTACAGAGTATTGATTTAAATATGACAAATTTGACTTTTGTAGTCAGTATTTAGTTTCCAGTTTTCCTACAGGATAAGACACAATTTATAACAACTGAATCATTATTAATTTTATTGTAAGGGCTACTCACGAACGAAAACATTTTACATTAAAATATATGATAATAATCATAATTGGAGTTATATTTATTTCTATTCACAATATAGTTTGTGACTCAGCTCCCTGGAAAAGGTGACGGTTTCGTGGTAAGAAAGAAACTAACAGTTTAAATACGATTTCACCAACATCAACCTCTCTCCACCGAACATCCTAAGTATGATCTCTTAATAACGGAAATACGATCTAAATCACTTTTCTTGACGATGGCACTATTTTAACACAAGTTGGGAGAAAGTTCCAGTAAATTATTGTTACCACTTGAATCTCTTCAAGTGTCGGGTTAGAGAAAAATTATGAACTAATAATTCGAGACAAAACTCAGTTGAACTTATGATCATACCTATTATGTGTGGAAGAAATATAGCCCGGTAATGATCTAAGCTAAGGACAATAGCATCGGATGTCTTGTCTGCATACTGCTTGGATAAATATTTTTTTCACTTCAATGTGATATTCAAATCAGTTTGCCACTTTGATATTACACCGCTGTCAGATAGACGCAATAAGAATAAAGTAAAGGTGGGCGTAAAAGGAAAAGTCTTAGAAACCCCAAAACCCGATATAAACATCCCAACATTCTCTTCGGCAACATGAACCATTCTGTGATCATTACTTTGAGAATATCTAACCAAGAAGTTGTATTCTAAAACATCTAGAGGAGCTATGAACGTGGCATCTCTTTCATTCGCTACACGATCCATCGCCTTTATTATGTTCGTCACGGATTCATGTTTTTCAACTAGTTTTGCAAGAAACCGGTTGTCTGACGAACTAATTATTCGTTTCAGAGACTCTGCACTTTGAACTACTAGTCCTGATTTCGCAATGTCTTCAAAGGTATTCAGTTCATCGTAGTAGACAGGAGTAACTAAAGAAGAGTAACTAAAGAACTCTCATAAAAATTTGAAATTAGCAAACATAAATATAGCCATGTGCCGAACAACATTCTAATACTTAAATGTTTTGGGTACTGATCTATAGATTGGCGCACAAGTATTGCAAATAGTTGTAATGTCCAGAGTTTGAAATTATAAAATATTTCCAGCTTACTGGTTGCTACTAAACCTAAATGCCAAACTAAGATGACAAGAATACTAGCAAAACTAACGTGCAACCACAACGTACTATTGAACGGTTGAGACAAGCACTGCCATTTAGGCTTGAGCTCTGATTTTGGTACGAGGAAGGTAATTGGCAATAGTGTATAAGGATATATGAAATCAATAACTTTATATCAGTCCTCAAAAAGTAACATTTTGTTTATGCTCATATCAATGTTGCCATTAGCGATGTCAGGAACTACACCAATTGAAGTGCCATTGTTAAAGTTAATTGTATTGGCATAATTATTAATAAAAACACAGGAAGCATTAAACTGTTCTGCTATAATATGAATTATGTTCCCATAAATACCTCCATTTGGTTCATTTGAGTTCGCTGCAAGGTACGGTAAGTGGTTAAAGAAACCGACACGAATTATATGCCCGTGAAAATCAACTTTTTTAATTTCTTTTGCAACTCGTTCTGTCGACTATTGATCACTGTTTGTTTGAGATGATGAAATTCTGCACATCTCGTGCGATCCACATTTGTTTTGATCAGATATAACACTATGGTGGTAAAATAAAACTGTCTCGCTTTGATGGTTCACAATGGTTACTGCTGCATTCAATATTTCGTTTTCGTGAAGGGTATTAATTTGATTTTCAAACAATTTTCCAGTTGGTTGCAACATCTTGCTACTGATAACAAGAGCAAGAGCAAGGTAATGCTTTAGCTTGAGCAATTGCTTCTGCAGTAGATTGACTTTTATTTAGTACACGTAATAAGGACTTACTTATATGCATGTTATTGTCGTCGTGGAATAACTGGAGAAATGTGTGGTTAATCTTAGGGCTTAGAATGACGCAAGGTTGTTCCTTCTGAACTTGTAACAAAATTTGTGTTACACGAAGACAGGAGTTGTGTGCTGTCACTGTTGTTTGCATATCGCCAAGGAAATATGTCGACAACAATGTTCCGTTGGTTGAAATATCATTTACAGAAATATTGTTGATAGATAGGTTTTCTCTGAGGCTGAGTTCTTAGACAAATTTCCTCCAAATATCAAGAAAATCATAAAGCAATTTGCACAGGCGACAGCGGTTTTAGCTATTTGAAAAATAGCTATATATCTGAAACGTAGCACTGGCAAAGATGAATTCAGCTATTTAAAACTTAGCAGTATATCTGAAAATAAGAGAAAGAATACAGTTTATAAAATTTAGTTATCAGAAAATGTTACTTTATTAAAGCATACAAGATGTGAATAGAGTATTAGTGTTGTCATGATGTAGCAGGACCTTCGTTTGCGGATGGTTCAGCGCACACGTACTTTTTTGATGCACAAAACTACACTGGATTTTCTCTAAAAATACCTAGAAGGCAATTTACAATATTCAGCTGATTATGTATATTGAAAAATTTAATGGAGAATGGAGGCTTAAGCGAGCAGGTTGGACAACGCTTGAGTCAAAAGCACACGGGGCCTGTTAACCTTCTATTTTCCACCAAATTGCAATTGGCATACATCAAGGAAACATTTGAGATGGTCAGTGTCACTTTTATTCTTTCTACCATATATGGCGTTAAACTTGCACTCTTTATGATCTCGTAGAGTCCGTACACTGTTAAAACATTTGGGAGCATTCCCCTTGATATATCCAATAATGTTTCAGAGTAGTCTTGGAAAACACCCAGAGATTTCTTTGCGTTACTAGGGGTTCTTAAATTTCTTTTCCAGTCTGATACAGGAACATGCGCTGAAAGGCAGAACAGCTCCTTTTCTTAACCAAACATGCAATTTTGATCAAGCGTTTCCTGCCGCCATTTTGATCACATATTTTAGCAGAAATTGGAACGTTTTCCAGTAATGGGGATTGCGATCCCTAATTGACACACATAAAAAGTGATTAAAACATGGCGCAAATGGTGAGAGTAACTTTATTTATTTTTTTCAGGGCCTCGGCTAAAAAAAGCTCTGTATTCTGTTTACATCTTATGATTTCTTATGACTGGAAGTTTATTCCAGTCAGTAAGACGCTTGTCTTATAGCTGAACAACTCTTATTCAAAGTTCACTTCAACCTTAAATACTTTTTATGTTGAGAAAATAAACCGTACACCTCAAAACTTAAATATGACTCGTTATGTTAGCTACATTTTATTAAAAAAAAATGAGTTGGTTACCTCTCTCAGTAGAATTTGTGTCGATTCCCTAATTAACTTGTAGTATTTTATTCATTCAACATATGACAGAAAAGACAAATTGCATGGTGTTGCATCTTTGACTTCAGTCGCTTAATGTTGGTGGAAAATAATGCTGAGCAACATTTTGTCACATAATACAACATGACGCTACGTAAGAGGGAGCTTCGTTATGAGTTCCAGGAGGATTATATACAATTAGTTGTTCATATGAAGATCCCGAGTATATTCCTGACCGGAATTGTGCGTCTTCAAGCACAGAAAATGATTGAAAATGTAAGTGTGGCTTGGCACTATATTCTCCCGTAAAATAGCTTATGTTAGATGTTGGTTGGTATTAAGTGCCCTTGAGCCGATATTAAATCGTTTATGTCTTCCATTCTTCTATGTATTTAAAATAGACGAATATCATTCGACTTATTATAAGCTTGTTTCTATAGAAACACATTTGTTGTAAGAATGTATAGAAAAACTCTTTAGTTGCTTGGCAGTGTTTTGCTACTAATTTGTTTATCTGTAATCAGTGCTGCGGTTTGACATTATATGTACCCAGAAAAAAATGTCAATTTTAAGTTTAAAAATACAGAGAGAGGAAAAGGAAGGACGAAAGCAATAGTTAAGAAATTCAGAAAGTATCACTGAATTATTATTAATAACGAGTGGCGCCTGAGCCATGGAGTCGAAGGTCCTATCTCGTCATTTGCACGGAGTTACTAAGAAACCTCATATAAAACTGCATTCATAATAGGGGGATACCGGGTGTGAACCTGGGGCATACTAAATCTTAAGCCAGTGATGTACTGATTGATTTACGGCTGCTTTTAATGACAAATCATGTTAATGTAGTTTATTTTAAATACACTGTAGCGCCTGATTCTAACTGTTGGACATAAGCCTCGGTCTCGTAGGCGTGCCTCACTCGCTCAGGTTCCTGGAAAATATCCGAACCTAACCTCGATTATTACAATGGAAAAAGAAGAGTATACTTTTTGCGTCTGCTCCAAATCTGTCTACTTTTAGACAGGTGTGGCGAACTAAAATGCAACAAAGGGATAAAATATGTTCTGCTATGAACAGTGATTTCATAACAAGTCTCTGTGCTGTTCAGCTGTGTTCTCCATTTTCATATTTGTATTTTGTATTTGTCTAGTCAATGTATTTTGTATAAGTACATTACAAAAAATAATCAAAATACTTAGTAAATACATATTAATTTTGTTTTTTACTCTAAAAATTCCATTAAATTGTGGCCAATGTTAGTGTCAAATGTCAGGTATAACACTTAAGTTCTGGGTCAATAAAGTGCCAAGAACATATTTCTTCTACCCCTCTAAAATAAATATAAAAATGAATAAGCACATAGTATCACGTAGACACAATAATGTTTATTGGGTTTAGAATTTATCAGATAATAAACTGCAACCAGAAGTATCGCCGCCGATAACAAAGCGCGATTTGGGGATTCCTTTGAACTTTCAATATGGATTTTCGTAAAAGTGAACAAAATGTGACTTTGCACTATCTCCACACGACCTCTTCAATTAAACCTTGGTAAACGTGATAAAACTTGATTAATAACACTGATCCGTCACGATTCCGCTGTCTTGGTATAAATAGATGACTTAAACCTAAGTCTAGTTCGCTCATTTGTGCTTTCTATTTTTACTCATCAGGTTGTATTTTGCTCATAAGGTGAGTATAATGTAAATTATTACAAAATAACACGCAAAACAGTAAAACATTACTCATTAACATATAAAAAAGTTGCATGATTATTTATTTATTTATTAAACACTGTATGTTAGGTACCTAATACAGGTGTACATTATACATGTGACATATTCAACAACTTACTGTATATGTTCATGTATTTTGATGCTTTGTGGTGACATGTTCTGTAAAAACAATTCATTAATTTATATAACAATAACATTCATCCGTCTAACTCGGGGCACACTTTATATTATATTAAATTATAATGTAATTTATATTACATAAAATATGTCTAACCCGGAGCATGCTTTAACAATACAGTTATATAATAAGCACATTCTCCTAATAGGTGATATATCTAATTGGTCCTTTGGGGTGCAAGGTGAAATACTGCATTAAGAGATCCAATAATTTTTGCGGGATTTGCAACATTATTTCGGATAATACTTTTTCTGAGTGAATTTTACTATGTGAATTTATGTAGAAAAGATAGTAGAAAATTAACTGTTCTATTTTCCAGAGATTGGAATGTGTATTTGTTTACTAGGTCCAAGTGCTTTTCGAATTTAGGATATATTCCTGCGTTTTGTATGTTAAAAAACCGAACAAAATTAGATTGTATAATTTCAATTTGCCGTGTGTCTTCTTTTTATATTGGAATGCCATACTACTGCACCATATTTTAAATTTGACCGAACACACGCTTTTTATAAAGTGTTTGAAACATCAATATTTGAGAAGTCGTTTCCTTTTTCATTACAAACCCAACGTTCCTGGAAGCGTCACTAATAATACTTTTTAATGTTTACATTAAATGAGAGGTTGGACGTTACGGTCACACCAAGATAGGTAATACAATCTACTCCGGCTAGTGGCTATTCATTAATACTGTATTCGAATTCCAAATAGTACCTTTTTCAAGTATAAGACATTACACAAGTTTTAGAAATTTTTAATAACAACATGCTTGTCTTGCACCAATTGCAGACTGCATTGATATCGTTGTGTTAGGAGAAAACGTCTAAATCAGAGAAAATGCTCGGGGCAAATAACGAAAACAAAAGATGTCCAAAGTTCGTTCCCTATGGCCCCCAGAATTTACAACAAATTCATCGGATGTAATATTTTTATAACGCACACAGTGTTTACGATGGTACAAATAAGCCGCTATCAACTGGCGAAGGTTCGAAGAGAAGTTAAAAGACACAAGCCTGCGGACAAGGATGTCGTTATAAATAACATCACAGGCTTTAGAAAAAAACTGTGTAAATTACGTCTACTTTACATTCATTACCTATTTATGTAGCGAAGAAATGTGTGAACTCAACAAGGTTAGTTACAATCGATTTATTTGCTAAGAAGCAATGTTGGAAGGGAGAAATTTGTGAGCAAACGTGAATATATCTGTTCTGCTATAATAATTTCGACAATAATTTTTAATATCGTTACTCATAACACCTGATTTGGGAATGGGACAGATATCAGCAAGTTTCCATGTAGTAGGGAATTCAGAGGAAGCTAGTGACTCATTGAACATTACTTGTAGTAGATATTGCAGTATCTCAGAACAACACTTGATAATGTAGGGTGGCACTTTGTCAGGCCCATGGGATATCCGTGGCCTCAGTTTTTATGTTCTTTTTTTTCTACGTCTTGCAGTTCAACTGGTTCAAGGGATGATTGAAATAAAAGTTCAGAACTATTGTGTTGTGCAAGAGTATTAAAGTTATATTTTGACACATTGTGTGTCACCTGGAAGTTCTTCATAAATGCTTTTGCTATAGCTTTTTCATCCTTTAATAGTTGACCCTCGTAATTTAGTACATTGCATTCCAATTTGCGTCCTTCATTTTTTGTATATGCAAAGTAGCTTTTTGGATAGGTTAGGTTTGTTTTATATTTGTTGCACATTTTGTTCTCTTAGTGTACAGAAATTCTGATAATGAAGCAGGATGATAAGTATCCTCAGAGACGATGAGTCATATTCGTGCGTTACAAGAATACTGACAATGTTGGAAAGTACTGAATCTTAATATTTGCCATGTGTGTTCCTGTATTTTTCTCTGAATCACTTGACTTGCTTTTTTGGACTCACTTTCATCTGTTATCACCTTGTCACTGATGCTATCAGAATGTTCTAAAGGAACCGGCAGTTGACCTGAAATGTATTCCCAACCGATCACTCAATACTTGTTTCACATTTTCTTCCATACGCTACCAACGTTCTTGTCTCTCTTCCGAAATACCATCTATGAAAATATTTTGTCTCCGTGCGCGATTTTCAATATCATCAAACTTATCTTCAAAATAGTTCATGTGATCTTGGGGTCTATTAACTTCCTTCGTGACGTCCTCAAGTTCACTTTTCATGTGGAGATTTTTTCCATTACGCTATTAATAGTTTCTTTCATTTGTTTACCTTCTGCGCATAGTTCCTTATTAGAAGCACGAACACTTTTCAGAATATCCTTTATTTCAGCAATTTCATTCTTTAGAGAGGAAAGGGTTCAGGATGTTCTTCCACACAGTCAATTAATCATACGCTAAGTACAACAAAGCCATAGGCTAAATACGTTTTGGATGCTTTAATTCTACTGTCATCATTGGAGTGACAACATTTGTCACCCCTCCACACAACACTACAACACAGAAGAGGCCGATTCTGACTCTCTACGTATCCAGAGAGATTCCCATGTCACGTCTCACTGCACTTCAGAGCTGGCGAAAAACACGTCTTTCTATAAACTGTAAATGAGTCCATCGTGGGTCCATCGTCCTAGAATCATAAAGACGTGTCTTATGTAATACTCCACGTTAGTGTACTAACTATTTCTCCCTCTAGTTATAACATTTCAGATTCTGCACGGTAAAAAACTGTTTCTGAAAATTTAATAAAAAAGAGTTTTAGCTGTTTCTCTTGCAATTTCTATTTCGTTTATATATTTGTGAAACCTGTTCCCCATATTTTAAACAGTTGGCCTTGGTTCTTTTTGAAAAATGAACGAGATGAGATGTACCTAATTCTGATTTTCCAATATCACGTCTGAATTCGTTAAATGCAAACTCTTACCGTGTTTAGCAATGTTTATTCTCTGATTCATCAAATATATTCACATTTATAAGAAATCTATTTAAATATTTGTTGTGGCTTATACATACATCATGCTTCCAGTGGAGCGTCTCAATATATAACGAAACGCTGGAGATATTGCGTAACATATGAACTGTAAAAAATCTGTACTTGATATGCAATAATCATAAAGAGACTTGAAATGATTATTCTCAGTATAGATTTAGTCATTTAACAAGTAGGATGCAACATGTGGATACTGTGTCTGGTGTTTGGAAAAAGAAGATACACATCAAAGACGTAAACATAAATCAACCCTTCCTGGTAAAGCAGCAATTGTAAGCAGACATTGTCCTTCTTAAAGGTATTTACGTACTTTATTCTATAAAACAAGTTGGATTTTATTCTATCTTTTCTGATGAAGTTTACTACTCTAAAAATCAAATACTTTCTCATTTGTGAGAGAACTTTAGGTGGTAGTGGAAAACGAACTTTAGTATTCGATTTAAAGGGTCGAAATTAATTAAATTCACCTGTTATATTTGAAGCATCAGAAAATAGTAACCGCATTCCTGATTTATTTCCCAGGTCAGTGTAATTAATAAGAAATTATCTTCAATATTTTATCCATGCTCCTCGATGGTGTAGTGCTTTCGCTCACGGAATTTGAAAAGATACGGAGAACATTACCACTTAGGGTACTGGTAGCAACCAAACTGACGAAGGTTATTCATGTTCCTCCTAAATGTTGCCAGGTGATTGCTGTTACTGCACTTAAACAAAAATCCTGGTAATTAACTTCCACTTGCTTATCCGCAAGAGAGTAAAATCCGAGGAAAGTCATTCCTGAGACTTATGACGTACTTAGACTTAGTTGCCGGTAAAGTTATCAAAGCGGGAATAAGAGCGACCTGGCATACATGGAACATACACAATACACATACATAACATGAACAATTTAATAGTATTCATGTTTGCAGAAACTGTTGTCATGAACGGAGCGAAAAGGAAGGAATGTTGTAACGATGTTGTCTTCCAACACTGTTTCCGTAATAGCTCTCAGGAGGCTGTTGCTCGCATGTACAGTAGAAGGAAAACACAAATGTCTGTTAACGTTTGTACATTGTCAGATAGAAACAAGAACCTCAGTGACTTTGTTTAAGCAGCTATTATTAGAGTTGTTAATTTGCTACGTCCCGCTGTGGATGAATAATTGAACTAATAAGGTTCCAGGAAATAAGTATGCTCCTGACGTATTCTGGGTTGTTTATTGTTGAACACTCTCGTAGCTATGGAGCAACAACATTGCCATTACTATTCTGGGGATAGCGGTAGGTTAGGTAGCTTAGCTTAGCTTTCTTCTCTCCTCTTGAATATCGTATTTTTCTGAAAAAAAAAATATATATATACGAATTTACTTTTGAACGTTTACACTAATGCTTCTTTGCTGACCACATGCTTCAGTTCGTGAAAAATATTTGGTATAACGAGATCTCGGTGCCAGTTTGTGTTTGTGAACAAGAATGGTAAAAGTTTTACTAATTAAGATATTCTATTCCAACAATATTGTGAAATTTCTTCATGTAGTTAACAGTTGTGTTCGAAGAATTTTCTGTTGGCTATTAAACTAAAGTTTAATGGAAATATCATATGGAGTAGTGACAAAGTTTCTTTAAATCACGTATACCAGTGAACTGTGAAAAGAGGAGAGGGAAAGGAAATTACTTAATTCATACTGGAAGTAGAAATTAAAACTATTTATGAAATATCCTTTGGAAATTACCTAGAATGTAGCAAACATATAAAGAAAGGAAAATTATCCTTTTTATATTCAGCTAAATCCTTTTTATTAAAATTGTAATTGATATTGAAATTCTCAGGAAGGACGTGCCTGGAATATTATATTTGGAAAGGAAAATTTCAGGTAAAGTTTTAATTTTCTTATAAATATGGTAACTATTCTTTTCATATTTTGTTATGTTTCCTCAGTGAAAAATGAATTCGATGAGAGCAAAACTATTCGTATTTTGTGTGAAACTACTGAATAATATACAGGGTGTATGTAAGCGGAATAATCTGATCTTCCTTCTTCAAATTCGATAGAATCTGATTGTTCTATATATCATGAAGGGTCATGATTTATTCTTTGATTTTGTTCAAACTTCATAGATATAATTTATTTGTTATTCATTGTTTTGATGAAACGAGAAAAGAAGATACCTCTAAATATTTAGAAATAAAATATGTCTTAATTAAAATATTTCTTGGATTTTATTTTGAATAAATATTTAGAAAACACTCTGTAGATTAAGGTTTTGAATGAATGTTTTTCCAGGTGTGTCCAAAACCAGAGGAAGGCAGTTGAGGTTATTATACCAGGTAATCGGTAATTATTATTACGATTATCCCATGGAATATATAGAAGTTTTGCTGTTACAAGACAACAAACTTAATCGGAAAATTTATGTTGTTGTTTACGTCCAAAGTTTTAATGACAGCAATTTTTGGTGGTGTTTTAGGTAAGTTTATTTTCAAGAAAAGACACCACACTATAGGACAAGTCCATATAATGCATGCCTGATTGGTAGTACCTTCTGCTAGAGAAGACGGATGCTGCGTAGTTGACTCAAGCATAACGTCTCCAAAACTGTTATTGACGTTCCATGGTCAGATCATTTCCATCAACAGTCCTAGTTCTTCGAAATTCAGGTATGAATAATGAAAATTGGTAATCTTATTGGTTATTGCAATTTGCAGCAACAATACGGATGCTGCGTTTTACGAACCACCAGCGGGAATTTTAAATTTCTGTGTAAATATCTTTTGCGCCCCAACTCATTTATCATAGACCAGAAACCTATAAACTTCCACATTACAAATTAGCGCGAACAAACGTATATTTTACATTTTGCTTGTATTGAGAAAAACGACAAAGAAGTTCTTTTCCGCAGAGCGGTGTGGCACTGAATGATGTCACATAGACTTTTGTTCCATCAATGCAACATACTGTTTAATACGGCTACTTTTTCGTAGCAGTGATAGCAGCAATTGCTATTTTCAAATATATGTTAAAAATAGCAGTTAAAAATACCAAAGTAGAAAAATCTTTTCGAAAAGGGAGTCATTTGTTCCCGGCTTAAAAAGCAGTGTAAAGGCAGCATTTTAGACTAACTTAATTTTCACTAGATTGTTATCTGAATAGAATAGTGGTAGGCTGCCGTTATGACTTGGTAGGTAGTTCATATTATAGCTGTCGGAAAACTATTTACGTAATTATAAGAGCTTTTAGAGATTCAGTTATACATTCTCTTCGTGAATAATTAGTATAAATGTGATTATCAGTTAATATCTACTTGAAGTTCCTTCGGCTATAAATGAGAACTATTTAACAGTGCAAACGAGCAGACTAAAATACGTATTACGTAATAGTTGCTTCAGATTAAATTTCTTTATGAGTTCTAGGCATCTTTAGCTCAAGTGGTGATGACTGAGGTAGAAGATAAGGAAAGTATCAACCAGAGTTACTTAGCGTAACGTCAGGGTTCGATTTGTGCAAATTCCAGAGAAGGGGAAGAATTAGCGAGATATGTATTTGGTATTTTGGGACATTCCGTTTCCCAGGCTAGATATTTATCTTTAAACTTATTTTTTGTTTTGGTAATTCTAGTAACCTTTTGACTTCTGCCCGTCACGATTATCTGTCATATTATAGTTAAAATCTACAATCACAAACATTTATGACCCGGTCGAGATTCGAACCAGGATTCTTCGAGTGGCTGGGTTAGCGCCCTTACCTATCTGGTTGCCAGGCCGGCGAGAGGTACTAATCTGTACACATAGCCAGGGAGATTTTTACTGAGAGGGGGAAAATTTAAACCATCATCTGCTACAAAATCGAACACTGCGTAACATCGCGGAGTTCCCCTGGTGGAAACTTCGGCTGCGGGATTCTAATTTGAATATTTTATTTATGTCTGTCTAAGATTCGGCCCGGGATAAGGAAAAGGAACGGATGCGGAAAGGTGTCAGCCAGGGTATGAGTTGAAGGTACCATGATGTGACAGCAAACTCCTTGAAAAACTGTCAGAACGATCGGTTTCTAAGATTGAACCTACGACCTCCCGAATGTTAAACCAACTCTCTACCACTGAGCTACGGGATTCAGGCCCGCGTATCTACCAATGACCGCTCCAAAGGTCGCGACTTTACCACCTCGCACAAAATATTATAAGGTATAAACGAAACGTTAGAAAAGTACTGTCCTGTTTGCTTCTGCTGATAATGGACAGACAAAAAATGACGACTCGTTCGGCATGAAACGTATCTTCTCAGAATTCGACACCAGAACCAACTGTTACAGTTGCCGTGAATTAGAGTGAATCGCCTGGTCAGTAAAAAAGGTTAGTGAACTTTATATAATTTGAAAATGCATATGTGTTTAAAAAGTTATTAATTTTTTCTAAAAAAAAAAAAAACACTCCGCCTGGAACCAAACCTGGGTCTCCGGATTAGCTATCGGATGCAGCATCAGCAGGGCAAAGCAGGCACTTGCTAGCATAGCCTTGTCAGTGTTCTTTATGGAGCACTGATTCATGACTCGCCCATGAGTTAAACCATGTGGTGTTACGCGGCTGATATTTCTTTCAAAGAATAACTCCTAGAATTCGAAAATGAAGTAACAGCGCGCACCTGCTTTTTCATCGGTGTCCTATTGTTAATAACCTTCACGAACTTTGAAGAAATGTAGTACTAGCAGTAGAACGTGGGCCTTCTTTTCGTCTGTCGTAACAGTGATAGCAATGTATCCGAAGTAGCAGTAAAATAGCTACTATGCCATGTTTTGCCTATCTTACTGGGTGCGAGAAGAGGATGTTACAAAGACTTTTTCCAAGGTTTTTCTAGTGCATTTTGCTCCAGGAATTTCTGAATATCGACGATATTTGTTGCAATACACTCAAACCAAGTACAGATACATATCAAGGACACATCAAATACATTTGTTTTCGTAATAACTCCATTTTTACAAAAATGTCACATAGACGTGATTCGCGCAATAGCCTCAATTATTTTCTTCCATTGCGCATATTTCAGCTTTACTATACTATTTGCAATTCATCTTTCATTTTTTGATGGTGAGGCTGATTGGTAAATAGTGAGTGGCCAGGAATGGGAAATAGGTTTACATTATTTAATATTTTCCCCTTCGTTATCCCTATTGTAGTGTAAGGACTACTATTGCGCTCACAAATATAGAACATTTCAAGTTTATTCCATAAAAGCTAATGAACGAATAAATTAATCTGAACAAATACATGTATTTATAGTACTCACCGTCTGAGAACCGGTGTGGCTCTGCCTACGAGACGTCTTATTTACTCTCGGGGAAGCTTTCTATCGCTTTAGCCAGTGGTAGGGATATTGTCATGTTGATGCTGTTGATGCCACTAGTCCGTGTTTGCTACAAGGACTCTCTGAAGACTCTAACGTCTTTCCACAAACAAAATAATGTTTTCAACGCATGTATCGGACGTATATAGTGAAATTGTGATTAATGCGATTGACAGTAAAAATAACAGCATTGCTTCCGTTAGATGTTGGAACTTATTAATGGATTGTGACGGTCAAATTAATTTCGGGAGTCCATCAAGGCTGCTTGTGTGTACGTGCTACCCTTAATATCTGATTGAAACCTTTGTAGCTGAGTGTAGATGTAACATATGTCACTATAATATTTTATTTCAATTCAAAATGTTTCTTTATATCCTTTTAGTACAAAAAGATAACTTGGTGATACATCATTGTTTGTATTAATGTATACATGCTAACAGATCTGATAGCCTATAAGCTTTTAAAATGCGAGTCGATTTATATTAAAAGTCTTTAATGGCTTTACTTGGTAACCACTTTTGTATACTCTATGAACTCCACACATGTATGTATCTTAAAGTAATTTATGCGAATTAGAATTACGTTTATGTCTAGCAATAACATTGTTTCACTAAGAAAATAGGAGAACTCACAATTCAAACAAGTACTCCTTGCAAAATTTCGTGATGGTTAAAATACGATTTTTGAAAGAGATGTTGTAATGACTTGAGATATATCACGACACTTGATCAACGTGAAGTGTAGGTGGTCGTTGGTTCTATTGTTTTTTTAAACATATACTAATTTAATTTCTTTTAATAGTCTTCAACGCCCTTAGTCCTGATTTATCCAACACTAAGTTGCCTCCAGGTCCAACTGCTGTGCAAAATAACATATTTCCAAATATTTCAAGTTGGTATCTTCGAGCCCATACATACACTATATGTTAGAGTAATAAGACAATTTTATATATACCTTTATTTATGCATATTAAGCACTTAATAATATTTTTTTAGATTTAAATTAAATTTTACTTTCACTATCCTTAAGTACACGTGCTACTACTTACAGCTTAGTCCTGTTACATTAACCAATGATCAGACATTTGCTGAAATAAGATTCCAATTCTTCCTACTAAATAATTTATTGCCAATGTCATATCAGAGTATATGCAACCCTGTTTAAATCAATCTTTAAAAATTTTCTCAGACTTATAATAATTTTAAAAATTTAAGACAACTTGCGTATAATAAAACCTACTTTCTTATTTTCTTTATATTAGCCTGCACTGTTAGATCTTAAGAAATATTCCTGGAAGGAAAGAGAGAAACCAGATACGGAATTTGCAATGGCGTTTCTGATTCAAATAAGAAACCGTTCGGCAGAACTGGGATCCCGTTGAAACGTCAGAAAAAGTATTTCACGCTCCAGAAAGAAATGACATTATGTTCAACTTCTTTAATAATATATATAATAAATAATAAATCACAGCCATATTCAATCCACTAGTGGATGAGGCCTCTCCCCGAAGGGAGGAGTTGGTCTACTGCTCCCACGCTGACCAGACGGGTTGGGAGAGGAGAGCCGAAGCTCTCACTGTGATCGCCACTGTCTTTTATTCACAGCAGCTCCCCAATTGTCCTCACGATGCTGGGTCAACACCGAAATATTTGAGCCCCCATCGGGAATCGAACCCGGGACCGCTCGCATTGAAGTCGAGCGCGCTACCGACTAGGCTACGCAGGAGCTCAATAATATATATATATTTGTACTGTCAAGCCAGGTCATTGCTTCAACACGGAAGAAATTCCTGTAATTCCGCTTTTGACATAAATACAGCGACAGCAAAGAAGAAGAGAGAAGAGAGGTTAGCGTGAGTCCCCGGAGTGGAGCTGGGAGAGATCACTGCACTATTCGAATTAGGCAGGTCCTGCTGTCCGTGACCTGCCCGTCCAGCCAAAGCCTGGGAAGGCTTTGGACGCCATAGAGCCAATCATTCTGGTCTTCAAATGAATTGGGCGCTACTTGGGAACTAGCCAGCTAGCTGGTTCTTGCTTGGTTGGAGCCTTGGAATTTGGGAACGTCGGAGCCAGCGACCCCTGTCTGAGCCCTGTCTGTCTGGTAAGTGGTATTGTGATTAGAACGCTTGGTATGAAATTCATTGCCGCTGGTGGGATTCGCTCCGTCCATTTTCTCATGATTAGTGTTATGTCCTAGGGTTACTAAAACCACCTTTCATAAGACCTGAGTTTCTTATTCCGTTTGGTTAATAATGTCAATTTCCCCATTTTATGTCTACCTTTCAGCTACGGCGTCCGAGAATATCCTACCAGGTGTTTATCGCTTCAAGGTAAGGTTTCCTCAGGTTCACCAGACGGACACTGGGAAGGATATCCACCTCTTCGATTCCGGTAGAAGGAGACAACATGTTGGAGCGCCGGGTAAATTTTTTCTCCGTGACAATCTTGGCGGAGGACTAGGTAGTTTCGTCCCCAAAACAACATGTAAGTCCACATGTTGAAGAATCGTGTAGGATTTTTTTTCCTAACACCCGTTTCGCATGGTGTAAGCACCATGATTTTTGGCACTAGGATAGTCCTGTTTTTGTCCCTCCCACCCACCCGGCCTAAGTTACTTTTGTGGTTTTAGATGTATATTTTGTGTAGAACATATGTTTCAAACCAGTTTTGGGTGGAGAATTTTCTCCCAAATCCACCCACCCTGCCCTGTCTCCTGGAGGCTGACGAAAGCAGCCCACCCTGTAAGTTTTTGCATCTTTTTGCCATGTTGGAGCAGTGCTCTAGCGATCTAAAAATCATCTTGGAGGGTGAAGCTATGGTAGAACGGCTGCCATCACGGTACACGGTACCGACCGCCACTTACAAGAAACAACATGTTGTAAAGGGCACTAAATGCAAGGTCCCCCTGGATCAAACACGTAGAAATCACCCCTGTGATGCACAAGTGAAGGATGGCATGTTGTCTTCTGTTTAAGGTACAGGCCACGTTTCTCCCCGGTATGTAGTACACACCACGTTTATTTTTGTATTTTAACACACTTATGTTGTTTTCCCCGTATTTGTTTCGAAATTCTAGTGAAATTAGTGTCTATTATTAAAGTGAATTAGTCTTTCGTTTCCAGTTCTTTTGCGATCTCGTAAAGCCACGGTAATATCGCTTCAACGTTTGTAGTATGCTTAGTGAAAGGACTGCATGTTTTGTTTAGAAGGAAATGCAGTGCATACAGATTCAAGGCAATATGAGCTTCTTCCTTCAGCTGTTGCTGACAAAAGAGTTCTCAGATTATCGAGTCCAACTCAAGGTCGGGATATGACCGCTAGAAGAATGTATCTTAGCTATCTTGCACCCAAGATTTTTTGTCTTTTTTAGAGTTCTTTTTGGTCTTTTCTTCGATCTCCGTGAAATGTAGTTGTTTCATCAATTAAGTGAACAGGGGCGGAACGATTTTTCTTGTAAAGTATTTCCAGTAACATGCATCAAAGACAACTCAATTTATGGCCTTTAGGCAACTTTTGCTTCAGGCCGCATGAATCAGATCTATGTCCAAAAATTTGCTCAATGTAAAGATTCTGTTCAAATTCTTTTCGGCAGTGTTTTTTTAAAATTAGTGGATTTTCGTTCTTCGGAATGTTGACTACCACCGAATGTTTTCAATTGTAGCACACTCATTTGTTTGTTTTCTTTTTAAAAGTAATTCTCGCGACATAAGATTGTATCTATGAGGTTTTTTTTTGTAGTTATTTTGTGCATTCTTATGTTTGATATTTTGAGAAATGTTTGTTCATCGTGAAGACAGCTTTCTGTGTGTGCGTGATTTTTTGAGTATGTAAGTTTTGTTTCCCATTTTGTGTTTTCCATTGGTAGTTTGTCTGGTTGCTGGACCTGAACCAGTTTTCGTTGACAGTCTAATGGCGTTGCTGATATCGAGAATCAGTGTTGCTCAAACGTTTGGTTTGGAGCATGTCGATGGATCTTTAGCGTAACGGCGTAGGACGCTTTCGTAGGGATCATCGGATTGTTTGTGTGGGTCTATAGGCTGCAAGTGAGTTGTAGCAAATAGTCGTGTGAATGGGAATTTGTTTACGAGGACAGGACCGAATGCATGACCGCCCGCATTTCGGTGAGTTCGCTCGTTTGTGTGTGCTTGTGGAATTCTGTGCTGATCAATTATAGAGTTTCTCTAAATCGCCTGCAAGTTATCCCCTGCATTTTTTGGCCAGACGTTACATGACAGTATGTATGGCTAGTTACTCAACAAAAGCGGTGGTTTTGGTTGACACTAGTGTCGTAGGGTCGTAGAAATGTCTACCCCTAGTTAAGGTGTTTTCAGGTAAAATGTACTTGACAGTATTGTGTGGGAAGTCAAGTATCTCCTCAAAGTTTTGGAAAATTTCGTGTTTTTTTCTGCAAGTTTTGTTGAAATCGGTGCTACAATAAACAAGTTAAGTAAGGTTGTCATTATGTTCTACGATTCAATTCGGTTCTGCTCTAAGAAATTTATTGTTAATTCATTGATTCTTGTTTTCTCGTGACGTGTCATTCGGCATCGACACATTCTTCCCCCCTCCTTCCATTCAGTTTTACTGATGCAGTAGTTTTGTTGTGGATATGTGAAGCCAACATTGTGCTTTACACGCTTTGTTATGTAGACTTTGATGTTTTTTTTTTCTTTATGTACGGATCTCTTTCCTGTTGTCTTATGTAGACAGAACCCAAAGTTCGTTGTCAGAAAAAAATTCTGCTGACTATGGATTGTCTAACCACGAGTTGTTTGTGCTTTCTTTTTTTTACGAGTAAGGACTACTGGTTAAATTCACGCTAGAAATATGTTTCATACCGAAGTCAGCACTTCAGGTTAATTACGAGTTGTTTTTGTTTACATCGCCACAGGTCTTTAATAGGTTATTCCAATATGTGTGCCATTATGTCAGGGGTTCATCTTCAACTCTCAGATATGGGTAGCCAGTCCCGCATTATGAAATCGGATATTGCTATTGCAATCGCACTTACAAGTAACTTCGAATCAATGGATTCAACAGCTGCTTTTATGATCGTTCCTTATCGGCAATTAAGGCTCCATATGTTTCGGAATACCTCCTAATTTTTGCTCTAAACCCCTCCCACTTGATAATACAGTGTATGTTATTCTTTATGAACGGATGGATCGGAGCCTTCCAGATGGTAATGAAATAAAGCAGTGAGAATCATAATTCCACACTCCCCTCTCTTTCCAATTCGAACAAATCTTTATGTGTACTTTTCTACCTCCTATCTACCCACTCCTCCTCTCCTTTGCACCTCAGTGTATCGACCTAAGTGAAAGCGTACGTTGTAATAAAGGACATGTTTCTGCATGCGACAATAGGTTTACGAACGCCCAGTGAAGTGCATATGTGTAAATAATTTAAACGTTTTTTTTTTTTTCATTTTTATTTTCCATCATCAACATGCACGGCAGTGCATGAGCCAAGTTCTTCACGCCAGAAAACGTTAGCACTGCCAGAAGCATGTTATACAGGAACAAGAGTTTATGGCAAAATCGACGATTTGGGGGCCCCGTAAGAAAAAAGATGTTAAAGATAGGAATATGAGCTTTTGCCGTTAAGGAGATATGGTAAATATGTGCAGATGTACAAAATTTCATATTCGTATCTCAAACTATGTTCTAGTTGTGGACCCCTGAAATTGCACATTTTAGG
>JAGDQP010000699.1:6613-19914 GCA_022664845.1 Lepisma saccharinum
TTTGTAAAAAATTGATGAAAAACGAGGAACTAATAACCAAGTACATTTTTCATCTCATCCAGTAAAAGGTTTGACAGCAACGTTTTTACCGCATGACGCAACCAATAGACGACATGTTTATCACTCAGTTTGACGCCAGAATTTCATGGCGTTGATTGAAGGGGACGCACTCATAGTGGTTTTTGATATATCATTTGATCAGCTGTAGGCAATACATCAGTAGAGAACGTATTCTATTTTTTATGTCGACAAAAACGTGCAGTAAGATTGTGTTTTTAAGGAAAAGTATTATAATATACTTTACTTTGATTTCTCTTATCATCTGGTCGAACACACTTCAACTAATATTACATTTTTCTACTATTAATCTGGTTTTGGACATCTAGTATTAAATTATACTTATTTTACCAGACAACAAAGATAATTGCATCACTAAACTAACAGCAAATGTAGTGTGCAATAGCAAGTGTGAAAGGTGGAATAAAGTTTGCAGCAAAGCTTGTAACTACCACTAACCAAATATGCAACAAACATCTTATTGATATCATTTTGATGGCAAATTTTCAAAATTGTTCTCTGTGCTTCGATAAGTCTTGATACTGATGTTTTGTAATAAACTCCGGCAATTCCAAACGTTTTTGCGATGCAGAAAGCTCCTAGTCTCTGGGCAAGTGAATTCGAACATAGGATCTGCGACTTTAGAAGCCAATGTCTTACCAACTGAATTATAATTTGATTTATACTATCATTTTATGTTAGTCATGGTCGGAAAACCTAAACATGACAAGGACAAGGACAATGGTAACTACAAAATACATTTGATAACATGCTAACTATAAGGTACTATATTTACCGTGTAGGAATGAAGCAAAACAGAAGTAACAAGATGGATCAAACGAAACATTATGATTATGAGTGGAACACTTTGTTATGGTGCAGTTACTGCAGTGTCTATAATCGTTATTAGAGCAAATTCGCTGGAGCAAACTGTGTCAATTTCTTTACGAACTTGTGATTGCGAATTTATGAAAGAAAACCAGCAGTAAAACTTCTCTGCTGGCTGGGTTAATATCGTCTCAGATACTTACGACTCCAGTTTGACTAAGTGCTTAAGGCTGTAGATCACCCCCGCCATCTTGGTATGCACTTTCCATTGATTAACATGGGAATTGTTTTACTCGTCTTATACTTTTAGAGGGTTAGATTGGATGAATAAGATGCTCTGTTTCCTCAGCAAGTAGAAAGAAATGAAAAAGATTAGTATGAGTTGGAACCTCGGGGTGTCCGAGAGGTCACTGTGCTCACCTTTTGTGCACGTGGTCACCAGGATCCATTGAATGGAGTGGTTCCGAACTAACTTTACCAAAACTGCACACATTTCGTTCTTAGAAGTTCACCAGTTTGCTTAAGGACATTAATAACGAATTAATGAGTCAATTGGCTGGAGTCGGGATAGAACCTGTTTAATTTCGGTTATATTCTCTTGTCTTAAGCCTGCAGATCACCCCCGCCATCTTGGTATGCACTTTCCATTGATTAACATTGGAATTGTTTTACTCGTCTTATAGTTTTCAGGAGTATAGTTTTAACTTCTGTTTTCACCTAGTTTATCGTCATGTTCTCTTTTACTCATGCTACTTTATAGAAATGCAATATTTTACACAGGAACAGTATAATTGCCCGTTAACATATTGTGATTTATATAGCAAACTATTAATAAAACATTATACTTATATATTTGGAGAAACTTCACCAAAAAAACTATACAAGAGCCAAAATAACCACCAAGACAAATTTTGTGAAAGCAGAACTTAAATATTCTACATCCTAGAGACATAAAATGAGTAAAACAATTCCCATGTAAATCAATGAAAGGTGCGTATCAAGATGGCGGGGGTGATCTACAGCGTTAAGGCGCTCGCTTTGTGTCGGCGTGATCACGGGTTCAAGTTTCCTGGGGACATTTTGAGCAAAGTTATTCGAAGTCGTTATTACCAAGAAACTTAGGTACCGTCCTTAGAAATTCGCCAGCACGTTAATAATAATAATCTCGTTTAACACTTTAATAATAATTCAACATTATGAGATGCAACAAAATATACAATTAATGACTCTCAGTTGCATAACATCGAAGAATAAACATTAAGTTCTGAAACACAACAAATAACCCATTAACCATAGCCCTGTTCTAATGTATGGTGTATTACTTCCAAAACCGGCAATTAAATCAAGAGAGGAAGTATAAAATCAGGTTTGAGACACTTTGGCTTCATAACTGGGCGAAGTAGTACTAGTTTGGTATTCTGCTTATTGTTAAGCGTTAGTAGTGAATTAATCATACGAAATAATTGAATTGGTCATGTTTAAAATGGACATCTGCTATGTATTTTAATAGCACATATTCGCTTTTGACAATAACAAATTCGTTCTCTTGTACTGCACTATATGATGGGAATACGTAATGCGCTATTTAAGCTTTCAATCCAACATAGTCCGAATATTTGACTTATCTTGGAAGAGTATATGGATATTAAATTAAGATCATATCATAGATCCAATGGACATAATGAGTATGTTCAACAGATAACATGGCGTTAGATCTGAAACAAATGAAAGCTTTTGGATTGGAGGAAAACAAATCAAATGTTCTGAAATGTGATAAAAGTAGTGGGATAAGTATTCTCTTATTAGGATAAGTATTTTCTTATTAAAGTATTACGAGAATAACGTGTTTTTAAACACTTTCATTTTTCATTCTACGTTTAAGAGCTACTTTTGCAGTATTTAAATATATTGCAGTAGATATTTGGGAGTACATTAGTATTATCAGCATCTGCTTTAAGATCCATAATATCTTCTACTATTCAATTTTATATATGTCAACTTGAAAACGTAAATACAACATGGATTAACTAATTTTAAAGATGAAATATAATTACCTTTTTGTAGTATTTTAAATGGATTTTTTAAACACTATGTCATTTTACACCAAATAAAAAGCATCTTCTAAACTTCCAGCACACTATTATTTTTCTATGGAGACAATATAGAACAATCAGAAACATTTTTGAAACAATTGTTACATACGATGTGAAAGTTTAAAAAGCTTTGTACATGTTAGTTCTTGTGCATAAATACAGTACTAATATCTACAAAATTATATTAAATTCACATATCTCAATTGGAAAGAAAACCTATACTTTCATGTACATAAATGTATTAGAATGGATCATACGGATCAGCGGTCAGACGTTACAGATACACAACAGTCAAGAATACGACCGAAGTGGATAGAGGGCTTGATTTGACGGATGTGCAGAAAGGTAATTATTACATTCTACTCTCAATGATGACAGCAGCATATCTTAACCAGCAGTGGACTTCTCTTGAATTGTTGTAGTGAGGGCGATTAGTGGATGCACCGCTTCTACACTTACCAGTGTCAGATATAAGAATTTTGAAGCCCTGTGGTAAATTTATACAAGAGAAGAACGTTGAATTCACTGATTTGTAAAGTGCAGTAGACGCACAGGAATCCAGCAATTGACATGTCTATCGATCATGGGATCTTACTCATCTGTATCGTAAAACACAAAAGATAAATGACTAGTATGTGCGGGCTTCTACAAGACGCTTGGTGGAAATGTCATTACTAACCCAGGTTCACCAGCAACTACACCTGATGTTTACGTCCGTTCAGCTTCATTGTTACTGGAGTAGCGTAATATACTTACTTTTTTCTTAAAAAAAAAACTGTTATTGATTCATAGAGTTGATTGTCGGTGGAGGATACAGTTTGAATCCAATAACAAATAGCACCCAGACATACCTGTCAGTTAAACATCACAGTACTGAGTCATTGACATCAGTGTGTCGTGCTTTCCTCGTGTGATCTGGAACTCCTACAACCCCTTGATGGGACACTGGATGCCAGTCGCTATGTCGATTTTTGCGAAACCCACGTACATCGGCAGATGATAAAATTTGTATTGATAGCTGTGAAAGAATCAAGTAACAAAACAACGTGTAACATCACTGCGGTGGTTCGTTAAAGGTTTTAAAGAACACGCGAGTGACTTTCAACCTGAGCAATAATTGCCATAAATTAAATATGAATTGAACAATAGTGCATTTCTTGTACTTCACTGAGGGACGAAATCACCCAATATGAATGCTGGCTTGTACTTTGGGACATGCGCACCAAAAACTATGTACTATGAAGAAACTCCGTGACGAGACTGCATGAAAATGCCTGCCTTAGTCGACACTTACACTCCAGGCACGTCATTGAGCTCATTAGTCACATTACGGCTCATAAAGAATACAGCTCCTGCGTTTCGGAGCTATACTATCTCGTACCGTTCAAATTCATATTATGAACTCCAGCTCCCAAGTGGTAGAAATTATCAAAACAGTTTCTCACGTTCTGATCTACTACGTCTTTGATCACATTTTATAAAGCATAACTTCCTTTAACCTTTCTTTGGACCTTTCCCAGAATGTCTTGGGACACACGTTTTAGATCACGAAAAGTCCTCTAAATTTAATTGTCTGGTAAATAACTCGAGAGCATAAGAATTACCAAAAGCTAATCAAATTCTTCAAGACAAAGAGTGAGCATGAATTCTTCTTGCGGCACTATGTGTAATATCTTTTATGTGTTGAAATATAGGTATATCAATAAATAGACAGATGCGACCGAATAGGAGTTTATGTTACATCTGGTAGATTTTGAAAATCAAAAACAAAAAAATAACAACAATTTGAAGATATCAGCATATCACTGCATACAAAGTATATTACTCGCATAATCACTAAATTAAAGACATAATTGAAGTGAAAACGTAAGATCGTTCGATATGTAAAACAGGTTCATATTCGATCACATGCTTTAATTATTTAATAGAACAGAGAAATGAATATTTAGAAATGTTTCGGATTGTGTAGGCCATTGAGTTTGTCACAAACTATTTTATTGTAGGTATCTTCTGAATCTTCCTGGATGTCATTTTCTACTTTTTTTATTATTATTATTATTATTTGATTTTAATTTTGAGCTGAGTTTGTAGCTATGGTATAAGTCAAATAATTCTGAGATACGAAGGCATTCGGCGATCTCTCTTTTAGAAAAGAGATAAGGTAAACAGCAACAAGATTTTTCCTTATCATACCATTTCGACTTTCTCTTGATGACATTGACGAAAGCCCTGGGAAACCTGTCAGGATAGCCAGTAGCGGGACGCGAACTCACCATTGTCAATCACACATTATTTAGTCAATTGATTTTTGTGGAACTTTTAACAAACAAAATTTCCATAAGGTGTTTGAGCTTTTTGTTCTTATCTCTGCCACGAAACTCATCATTAAAAGCTACATATAAAAGGAAAATCCAGTCCCTGGCTGTTCATTGACTGTTCCTTCTTCACTTTTAAAAAGTGAATCACAACAAACGACCTTATCCACCATCATTTCTCAAAATTAGTACGAAATGTTACGTTCAAAATCGATTATAGCATTCATATTCTGCAAGTTAAAATAATGCAATTATCTTGTTTTTACATTTGGATATATGTAGAAATAGGAATATTTACTAAATTTGTGAAGTATTCAGAATGTTACATTAAAATCTAAAAAATAAGAGCTAATTTTCTCTTATTTTTCTACTGTACATAAATTATTAAATAATAAAATCAGTTGGAAAGATTATTATAAGAAATAAAGTAGCACATTCCTCACAGAATAAATTGACTGCATCATTAAGCTCCACACAAATGACTCAAGTATATGTATTGTAATTTAATAGGAGAATCGTGTTTTAAAAAACTATCCTGAGATAGACATATTTAACAAAAATATGAGTAAGTTTCCATGTTGTGTAAAGTTATGAATAGCTTATGCAAAATACAAAACATTTAGTTCGTATGTCACCATACATGTACAGGGAGATTTAGTAAAACCGTAACAGGGTCATAAAGCAGCTACTAGTGCACTCAGATCTTTGAAACAAATAAATATTAATACGAACATGCATGTGCAGAATCCGGTGGTAATGCTTCTGAAATCAAGAGCTTCTTAGGAATACCCTACGGGGAAACGACAACTTTTTAATTTTAAATTGCAACAGGTGTTGAATTCAGTCCCAGCGATTTTTAAACAAGCACTAACTTTTGAAAAACTTTTAGAAGAAACACTATTCGATACCTCGTACCGTTTGAAAACTAGTAGACCTAATTGGTAGTCAAAATTAACACGGCGTAGAGGTTTTTCAGAACTTTTAGGATGTTGCAACTCAAAATGATTAGTAAATAAAGGTTCCAAACTAATGTGAAAACCTAATGGGATATACGGAATCAAACGGTGAAATTTTCGAAAGCAGAGAGTTCCTGGGGATAATGTGACGCGGGAGCAACTTCAAAATTTTAAATACAAACAATGGTTGATTTTGCTTTCTTTGAAACAAACATAAAATTTTGAACAACTTTCATAGGAAACATATTTAAATATCTTCAGTTACAAGAGCTAAGTGGTAACAATTAACTTTTGTAATTGCTGAACGTTACGAGATATTAAACAATGTTTCATTTTAAAAATTGTTCAAAAGGCATGCTTGTTTCAAAGAAAGCAAAACCAATCATTGTTTCTATTTAAAATTTTGAAGTAGCTCTCTCCCCCTTCCGTAACAGTATTCCCCGAGCAGTGTAGAATTTGATATCATCTTTCTTATTTTAAACATCATTGTTTAGCAAACTTGTTTAAACATCTAGCTGACTGTGAGATTAGAATTTAACATACATGCATTGTCTGACCGTCATTTTATCTTGTCATTGGTCATTAGTCACTATAAACTTGGATCAGTAACATTCATTTACAAGAACATGTACTGTCAGTGAACAGAATAATTAACTCTCTCCTGCAGTCGAACAATGGGTTGTTGAAGATTAAATGTCTAGTCATTAGCCCTCTAAAGCGAGTTGTATCGCAACTGTAAACAAATCTAGTTAATTGAGTCTTTAAATCTATAACGTGGTTAGATAAATAGCGTGGTTAACTTAAGGACACATATTTTACAAATACATGTATATGAGCACTTACATATTAGATTATTCACAGCGGTAGCCTCATTTTAGTGGATTTCTTCCGCATCCAAGTTGGATTTCTTGCAAAATGGCAACTTAAAACATCAGCGTTGGCAATTTCTACTGGACTTACTGTTATGAACAGTAAGATTACATGCGTTCTTCACTAGGTAATACAATTCATTTAACTGATTTAAATCTCACACAGTGGAATTTGTATTTTAAGTGTAAATCATCGAACAGTTTTTGAATATGAATAACTTCTGCCCGGAGTCCTTAAAGTGATCTTGTAGATTTTCACGTTAACAGTCCGAAAGGAATTAACTGTGAAAGATTCTAACTACTCATATATTTACTACCGTCAGGGAACAATCATAATCCCAATATGCATTGGGATATAATTTCTTTTGATACCGAATTAAAATGAAATTTTTGTGCATTATAAATATTTCCTTACCACAAGATGGTTTAACTTTTTTCCCATAGATTTCCATTATCGTATAAATTATCTGAAGCCCCTTCCTAAGATTGGTAAATGTCGTTCAGTAGACGGAATAATAGATAGGTCTAAAACCAAGATGTTATAGTGCAGCTGAAATGGCACGTCAAAGCGACAATTAAATAAAAGAGTCTGCAGTTCAGAAAAATATTTGATTGAATTGAATCATCTGAGTTTTTCCCTTTCTTTTCTTTAAAATGAAGATTGCTACACCTTTCTTTCTACGTCTTAAAATAATATATTTGTTTGTTACAGATAATCTGAACTTGAAAGTAACTACCAAATAAATAAAGTTCCTCACTTTTTCCATACTCGTGACGAAGAGTAAAGACATGAATGAGATGTTAACGAAAGGTATTTCAGGATTCACATAACTTTAGGGGCAATGCCTTATAAATCTATGTTCATAGTAAGCCTTGATTCTCTTAATCGAGTACAAGAACTTTTTGTTTAGCGTAGATTAAGGTATTTTTTTTTTGAACTGGAAATCAATTAGAAGGAAGTTCGTGGTTATTCCGAACGATCATGGAAAATAAGCTACTCTTCTCAATACCAAAATAATTATTTTTTCAATAATTATATCAAATCGTGTTGAATACTTTTGATGGATTATGTGACGACTCTATGACACCGAGTGCAGACGTTTTCTCATATAATGCGAAAATATCCTTCGCACTGCAGTTTTAAGGACATCAACAGAGGATGAGCTATTATAGAACGAATGAAAACGACAAAATTCTCACTTTTACCGTCTTTATTGTTGCTCAGGAGAACCGCAGCAAAAGACAAGAAAGAGTGGGAAACACACAGACACGAATATGGAACAGACAGCGCAGAGACGAAGAAGAATATATAAGAGACGACTGGAACGTTTCCAAAAGACTGGCTTTGGCTTAGTTGGAAAGACTGAAGGAACTCCCGAAAGAGTTAAAAATTAAAATGGGACCCTTGTGAATCTAAACAATCTGCGGTAAAAAGAAGACAAAAATGGCGAGAAGAAGAATGAACAAAAACGGAATAAGGAAAAGTACAATAAGAAAAGTAAAAGTTCAGAATAATAAAGGGGGGGGGGACAAAAATTAGATTGCAGGATGAATCACACGTTCTTTTCTTTACATTTTAATTCTTTCATCGCCTTTTACACTATCATTGAATACATCTATTTTTCTTTTTAGTAAGAATGCATTCAAGTTGTCATCAAATTGTCCTGGAGATTTGGAAATAATTCACAAAATTATTTTGTTCAAATTTTTGTTGAAAGTTGAACTCTATAAAAACGATTTGCTGCTCTCTTTGCCATTTAAAATGTCACTCCTATTTCTGTACTTGGATCATTTTGTTTCTTTCAAAATTTACAACTTTAGAAACATGTTATTATTGTCTTATAATCAGCGTAGAAAACCATTATCGATGTGCATATCCAGATCTAGTAATCTATTCCGTTAATATCAATTGGCTCATCCTAATTACATTTAGAAGTGAGGAACTACAATACGTTGGAGACTAATTACATGTACCCCTCTTTCGCTGACCTTCTCTTCACGCATTTTGTTCAAGTAACAAAATAAAAATAACACACAGAGCGGGAGTCTAAACGCTTTAAAACATGACTAGAGTTATTGCATTACTACTGTTTCACGTGAGGCGATAGTGGTTATGTCTCGCAGCTGCGAGAAAGAGCTCTGTTCCCGCCTCGCCGGTGCAAGAATTTACTCGCTATCGCGAGAATGTCTCGCGAGAGTCTCGCATTCTTCTTCCATTTTTATTAGAGATGGGTAAAAAGTAACATAGCAGTTATATTTGTTAATTTTTATAACTTATACAGCTTTTGAAACATAAAAGTTATTTAAAACAGTTTAGATAATAACAGCCGAACATTTTTGTTAGCTCGGCTGCCAAGCTTGTTCGCACAACCGATAAGAACAGATACTAGCTAGGTTTGTAGCTGTTACTTGGTATTTTTATTCCTTTTTGTTATTGGCGTCACCCGAATTTGAGAATTCAGGGTGCTGAAGGGTGGACAATCATTGAAATGAGGTGTGGTGTGATATAAGCTTTAGATATGTTGGTTATGTGTAAATACAACACCTTAGACGCCTTATCATCTGACAAAAATACATTTGCTCTTATCGCAACTGTTTTCTTTGCACATTCGAACAGTGATACTAATTTAACAACTACATTTATAATTAGGATTGGACTTTACCTATAGCATTAATAAATACGAAACGAAATAAAATTAAATTGACGGAGAGAAAAGGCAGGAAATTCCTGAAAAGATTAAAAAAGTACTACTTCTTGAACAGTTAGAAATGACAAGCGTAGATTCTTACGACGATGAATCCATCAAACTATTTTATTGCCTCATTTACAACGTTAATTCTTGAACGTATAAATACATACTCCTACTATATATAACTCAGCTCTTGATTTTCAGATAGTCAATACGCTAATATACGATATATATCAAATACCATGTCGTATACTCCAAGAAATATACCTGATATTTCAATAACATTCAATAGCCAGAAGAAATATACCTAATACAAACAAACCTAACGTTAAAACCACCATTTACGTTTCAGCTGAATAACGATTTGTAATAGAACTATGACATGGTGCTGCAACTAAATGTTTCGTTCCATGTTTCTTATTATTATGTTTGGGCGAATATCTTACACCTTTGCAATTCCAGTTATAAAGGGATATTTTATACCGTTATTTTTGAATAACTGTTATTGTTATAACATGTATATAAAATAACAGCTAATTCTTATTGTTGCTTTGTGAACAACGTATTTCTCGAAAAAAAAGTGAAGATTTTATGTATAACTTAATTTAAATAAATAGGCCTATTGCATAAAACGTTGATCAATAATAAGAACAATGGAAATAGCCCTATGCCTAGATGCTCAATGGTAATTGGCTTTAAATAAATATTTACCTTCCTTTTCTTTACATTAAAAGAAATAAATTATGGGTGCTTCTTTATGTTGTTTAATGCTTTGCTATGGAGATAAGAAAGGGAAAGAACGGAAGAAAATAGAGAAAGTTTAGTCATCGTGAACTTTTATTAGGCGATTTTAATACAATAATAATAAATGCAATAACTGTTCTAGTACAGTAGAGCAGTGATTTTCAACCGCCAGTCCGCGGACCGGTACAGGTCCACAAAATTATTGTATTGATCCTCTGCAGATTAATATATTAAATTGTTTAATACTTATTTTGTAGATTTTGACAGTTTTAAATTGAGATTAAAATTTAGATTTCTTTTTGAAACAATTAGAATATAAAGATGTGGTGGCACCTTTTCAACGTCAAATAAAACTCTAAACTGACTAAAGACAAATAGGAACTAAGTGTCATCACCATTACTGCAGATTGTAAACAAGCTATAGTTGTCCGAATATCCGGTTTACACAATTCTAAGGACCAGCAAGAAACAGGCCTTGGTTTATACAAGTTCTCCCAATATTAACCTAATCGCACGTATATAAATATTATAACCAAAATATTAAGCATAAGATTGCACTTTTTATATTTTCTCTTCAAGAAAGGGGCTGATTTCTAACAAATGGTCTTAGTAAGTACTGTACAGTACAAGTAGTCTAGCCTATCACTTGCAGTAAGTATCGCATTTACGCTGAATTAGCAAAACTCATGGGATACCAGGTCACTGATTCGCGGGTGGAAACCACTTGTGTTCTAAGCTCCTTGCAAGGCTCCGCGGTGGCTCCAGTTTTTTGTGAGACCTTATAGGAAGTGGTTGTGTCAGTGATTCATGTGAAACACAACGTCATTGTAAGTTGACGGCATTCAAACGGGGCATGTTGGTGAGTGCTCGACTCATGGAAAGTTCGATTTTGGCGATTGTGAAGAAATTCCTGTCCAGGGTGTACCGAGAATGGTTGGATGAAGTCGTCACAGTCCACAAAAGATTACCGGGCGTCCAGTCGCCCTCAATGACCTAGACCGGCAACACCTGGGACGAATGGTCAACATAGACAGGAGGGCGACAGTGCGAGAAATCACGGCCCAATTCAATACTGGCCGCACTCGAAACTTCTCCCAGTGGACAATCTGTCAGAATATGCGTGCCCTCGGGTATGGGAGCCGTCGCCCTATACGGGTACCACTGCTAACCCCGCGTCATTGGCCATTCCGACTTGCATTTGCCATCAATCACCTCGTATAGACACTGCAACAGTGGCGTAACGTCAGCTGGTCCGACGAATCACGGTATCAACTGTACCATGCCGATGGGAGGCACCGTGTTTGGAGCATATCTCATGAAACGATGGATCCTGCATACCAAGAGGGCGTGGTACAGGGCGGTGGGGTATTAGTTGTGGTCTGGAGCGCGTTTTCCTGGTATAGAATAAGCCCCTTGGTTTTTCTGGAACATATGTTGAATGGTCGCTGTATGGTCAGCAGCTCGGAGGCCATCTCCACCAGATTTTGTTCTTTCAACACCCTGATGACCTTGCGGTCTTTCATGACAATGCGCCACCACATCGCTCCAATGTCGTCCAAGAATGGTTCAAAGAGCATATAGGAGAGGTCCAACGACTGAGCCTGTCACCCCGGAGCCCTGATATGAAGCCCAAGGAACATATCTTGGATGTCGTTGAACTGAGGCTCCGTGCACTGGATCCTCCACCCGCGAACAAGCCGCAATTGGTTTCCACTCTATAGACTATTTGGTGTCAACTGCTCCCGGAAGTGTACCGCGCCGTATAGCTGCGCTGTGCAGGGCAGAAGGGACCCGACCAGATATTAGGTGACTATCCCATGAGTTTTGCTAACTCATTGTAGTACGTTCTGCGGTAGACCGGCAGTATGTTATATTCCTCAATGGCTCTTTAACTCCCATTAGGTATGAACGATGAATTATACACTATAAATAAAAGTTCAAGGTTTATATTTCGGAACTGGGATTTCCGATGAAACAAAGGACTCAAGTTCCATCTCCTTTCTGAAGCAGAGGATCAGCGTTGTCATTCAGAGAGAGAGAATACCAGTTATATTTTGTCAGCAGTCTCAGCATCTAAGTCTCTTGAAGTTTTAGAATTTTAATTAACATAATTTATTTATTCGTTTTTTGTTTTCCAACAAAGGTCTGAAATAAATAAAGATAACTTTAAATTTTATATGATTAAAAGATTCTGAACAGCTTTTTTTAAAAAAACAAAACGATGAACGTTCTTTATAAATTAAAGCAAATGAAGCTTACGTCACGTTATACTTTCTCAAAAATAGGGTCAGATAACCTTCAGTTTTAGCTTTATTTTCTGTGTAACGTAACGGTGAAATCACTACCGTGAAGATCACAATTCACCGTGAGAGTGAAATAGGAAGCTCAGGAAGGTGAGAGAGAAAGATTAACAACCACACTGAAGATAGTAAGTGAAGAGCTTGCGGTTACTAGTAAGTAGCATAAACTAGTCGTAGTACATAGCCCATAGGAGTCAGATCTTCCCACAAGGAAACTGTAACAAAAAAGCTGTGATCGGGCCCCAGTTTTATATAAGAAACGAAAGTTGAAATAAGGTGCGAGAAGCGAGAAATTCTCGCACGATAGTATGCGAGACTCTCGCTCTCACATGCATTATTTTCATCATCTACCTTCGTTTTCATCAAAAAGCGTGTTGTAGCTTGCCAAAGAGTTTCTCTGTGACTGAAACGCACAGAACAACAGGTTTTTGGCAATCCTGGCTGGAGTC